>BRDA01053984.1:0-12411 GCA_036984385.1 Crenuchus spilurus | reverse complement strand
AGGAGAGAGAGAGAGAGAGAGAGACAGAGACAGAGAGAGAGGAGAGAGAGAGAGAGAGAGAGAGAGAGACAGAGACAGAGACAGAGAGACAGAGAGAGACAGAGAGAGAAGAGAGAGACAGAGACAGAGAGAGAGAAGAGAGAGAGAGAGAGAGAGAAGAGAGAGAGAGAGAGACAGAGAGAGAGACAGAGAGAGAGAGAGATGTATTGACTGTATGATGAGATAAGTGTCTGATGTTTGAGGAGACTGATGAGCTGCTGCAGCATCAAACACAGAACACTGAGATGCTGAGCACAGCGGTCAGTCTTTAAACAAAGTGTGAGAAAATGATCAGCTGCTCATTTCAGTTCACTGATTGTGTTTGACGTAAGACACCTAAAACACACACACACACACACACACCTGTTACAGTCATACATTCACACAGACTGATGATTAATGTTCCTCCCATTAGACGGAGGAGACAGAAGACCACCAGGAGGTACCTACCACATGTGGGTCGTGGTCCCCCAAAGTTCAGTGATGTGTATGTGAAGTCAAGCCCGTCTGAGTCCACAGATGTCCTGCAGCACAAACTGCTGTAAAAGTTAAAGCTGGCTGTGACAGACAGGAGTCAGAACAGCTTACTGTGAACTGGGCTGCAGTGTACCACCAGCAGTGTGTACAGTAGGCATCACAGCTGGAATGTGATGGTCTGGTCTCTTTACATCATGCTGACGGCCAGGTACATGTGACTCTGATACCTGAATGCAGTGTGATGTTCTGGGTAATGTTCTGCTGGGGAACCTCATGTCCTGTGTTCCTGTAGAAGATACTCTGACACAACCAGGTCAGCACTAGACAGTAACAGTGTTCTGTAATGACAGCGTACTCTTTCAGCAGGATAATGAGTCCTGACACATTGCAGGTCTCTTCAGGACTGTTCTGAGGAGCATCACAGAGAGGTCGGGATGTTCAAATCAAATTAAATCAAATTTATTTATAAAGTGCTTTTTACAACTGATGTCACAAAGCAGCTTTACAGGGTTAGTAATAACAAACATCAAATCATTAATCCCTAAAATCCCTTAAAGTCTGGCAGTAATAAATGTGAAGTGTTTTTAATCCAGAATGAACTTACAGTGTGTAGTTTTTACAGTCTGACATCGTTAATCATCATAAACTGTATACAGTTCTTCAGTGATTATGTGATTTCTGACTTTAATCTGGTTATCTGTAGTAATTAGATATGTGGCATACATTTGGCCATTTTTATAGATGACACCCAAACAGCAGACAATTCTCGCCCAAATACGGCCCAATTAAGCCTTCGGTCAGTTATGAATATGGCGAGTATATTGTGGGCCAAAACTGGCCCAGCCATAACAATTATAGTATTTGAACTATGGTCCAGACATGACCCAAATACAACCTACCAGGTGAAATGTTTTCATTTTGGGCCACAACTGGCCCAACCTTTGCCCGGCAACTGTATCTTCCCTGAGTTATGGTGTAATCTGGGCTAAATTGAGGCCTTGTTTGCTATAAGGACAGTACGTCAGAAAGCACAAAAGCAATCAGTTTGAGGTTACTTCACTTACACAAAGAAGCCAACCAAACATGTCTTGACTGATCAACATTTTGGGGTTAAGATGGGAAAATGTGTAAATTATTATTAAGTTCTACCACCATCCACTGGAATATAAAGAAAGTTCATTTCTTTTGGAAAACTCTGGAAGGTTGTCTTAGCTAGAGCTTCACTACTCAGCAAACCCAAATCACCCAAACTCTTCTTAACACTTTCTTCATACAGGGTCCATCCCCCTCAGTCTCATCCTTCTTTATAAGGCAGCAATCTTTCCCTTTTGAAATAAAAGCACCTTTTGCCTGCCAATAGCCCCATGTGAACTGTGATGTTCCTCTCAGTATCGACTGCTGAGATGTGCCTTTGGGCCTGCACCTCTATTCAGCGGCTCAAAGCAGCTCACTCTTTTCCCAATCATGACCTCAGAGTGCAGAATATGCAAGAAGAACCTGTGTGTGTATGTGTGTGTGTGTGTTGGGGAGATGTGCATGCATACTTTTCATGAGGAGAATGTAAAATTGATGCGTATAACCAGTATGAATGCAGGATGGTTTTTAAATGCACTCAGGACAAGGTGTGAACAATATGGCACTGAAAGGGTTAAAGTGCTCTTCCACACAGTTATGTCATATTTTGAGGCCCCAAGTGCCTCAGCGGGCTAAGGTGCTGACACTATGACCAGAGGATCACGAGTTCGAATCCCAGTCATGCTGTTTTCCATCAACAGCCGGGGCCCACAGAGAGCAAAATTGGCAGTGCTCTCTCTGGGTGGGTAGATGGTGCTCTCTCTCCCTATCACTCACACAATGCAATGTCTGCTGGCTCAGGCATCTACTGATTGGTCCATTCGAAACTAGAGACCCTGCACTTTCCTCCGAGTGCAGGGATGGTGTATCAAGCGGTAGTTCAAACACAGGCATCGCACACAACGGAGGAGGCTTGTGCATGTCTCCACTCTCCTGGAGGCAGGGACAGTGCAAAGTGATGGGAAGAGACACTAATGGGTTGAGTTAATTGGTGACTACCACATTGGGAAAGAGATAAATCTGGCAAAAAAAAAAGTATATATATATATATATTATAATGACCACCCGCTTGTGTCTACACTCATTGTACATTTTAGCACCACTGACTACTTTTTAGTACAATTACAAACTAGTCCATCTGTTTCTCTGTACACTTTGTTCATGCTGTTCTTCAATGGTCAGGACCCCACACAAAGCAGATGGATCATTCTCAATTACAATGATGTGGCTGTGGTGTGTTTGTGTGTGCGGATCAGACACAGCAGAGCTGTTGGAGATGAGGCTGTGTCCAATCACTGTCCACTCCAGTTGTGCAGTTGTAACAGGCTGACAATACCAACTGTAGGGTCATTTTAATCCAGTATTTTTCCCCATTTGACAGTCTGATAGTAATAACTGTGGAGTGTTTTAATCCAGTATGAAATAGCTGCATGCAGTTTTAGTAAACGCTTGATTGTAATAACCATGGAGAGATTTGAAATCAGTATGAACTGGCAGTACCTGCATTTTCTACAGTCAGAGAGTAAATAATTGTGGAGTGATTTTAATCCAGTATGAATGTACAGTGGTGCTTGAAAGTTTGTGAACCTTTAGAAAGTTCTGTATAAATTTCTGCATAAATATGACCTAAAACATCATCAGATGTTAAACACAAGTCCTAAAAGTAGAAAAAGAGAACCCAGTTTAACAAAAGAGACACAAATATTATACTTGCTCGTTTGTTTATTGAAGAAAATGATCCAATGTGACATATTTGTGAGAGGCAAAAGTATGTGAACCTCTAGGATTAGCAGATAGAAAGTGAAATTAGAGTCAGGTGTTTTCAGTCAATGTGATGACAATCAGGTGTGAGTGAGCACCCTGTTTTATTTAAAGAACAGGGATCTATCAAAGTCTGTACTTCACAACACATGTTTGTGGAAGTGTATAATGGCACAAACAAAGCATATTTCTGAGGAGCTCAGAAAAAGAGTTGTTGATGCTCATCAGGATGGAAAAGTTTACAAAACCATCTCTAAAGAGTTTGGACTCCACCGATCTACAAACAGATTGTGTACAAATGGAGGAAATTCAAGACCACTGTTACCCTCCACAGGAGTGGTCAACCAACAAAGATCACTCCAAGAGCAAGGCGTGTAATAGACAGCGAGGTCACAAAGGACCCCAGGGTAACTTCTAAGCAAATGAAGGCCTCACTCACATTGGCTAATGTTAATGTTCATGAGTCCACCATCAGGAGAATACTGAACAACAATGGTGTGCATGGCAGGGCCCTCCATGGCCCTCCAAAAAGAACATTACTGCTCGTGTGCAATTTTAAAAAGATCACTTGGACAAGCCAGGAGACTACTGGAACAAAGTTTTGTGGACAGATGAGACCAAAATACTTTTTGTTTAAATGAAAGGTGTTCTGTTTGGAGAAAGGAAAACACTGCATTCCAGCATAAGAACCTTATCTCATCTGTGAAACATGGTGGTGGTAGTATCAGGGTTTGTGCCTGTTTTTTGTTGCATCTGGGCCAGGATGACAGTATTGATGGAACAATGAATTGTGAATTATATCAAAGAATTCTAAAGGAAAATGTCAGGACATCTTTCCATGAACGGATAATTTGCAGTGTGTTTTTTGACCCCCCCCCCAAAAAAAAAAAAAAAAAAAAAATAATAATAATAATTAAAAAATAAATAAATAAATAAATAAAAATAAATAAATAAATAAATAAAAATAAAAATAAAAACAAATAAATAAATAAAATTCTAAGTGACACTAATGTGGTGGTGGTGTGTTAGGGTGTGAACTGCTGGACATGGTGTCCATTCACTGTCCATTCTATTAGACACACCTGCCTTGTTGATCCACAATGTAGCACAGTTTGTGTTGGTCCTCTAGTACTGATGCTGTTTTTTGGTTAGTTGATTGGTTAGTCCACTATTTTCACTCCAGCAGTGACACTGAGGTGTTTAAAAACATCAGCAGCTCTGACACACACTAAAACACCACCACCACGTCAGTGTTACTGAGAATGTTTCACCACCATATAATAGTTATGGAACAGTGTGAGAAGTTTGTGTGTAGGTTAACAGATACTGGAATGAATCCAATCTGATGAGTTCCACACACACCACACACACAGCTACTTGTGTTCTTTGCCTTTACATAAGCAAGGCTACCATGCAGCTTGAGGGAGAGTGACTGATGTAAATATAGACAGAAAAGTTCCCCCGAAAAGCAGGCGAGAGAAAAAACAAAACATCCAGCCTTAATCACAGCCCGGCATGCTGACTGTCGGTGCAGAAATAAACACCGCTCCACGGCAGAGGGTCAGCGCCAGTCGAAAGCATGGAGAGGTGAGTTCTGGTGAGCGCCTGAGGAGATGAAGTTCGAACTTGGCTGAGAAGTTTTTTGAGAATTCTGGGAGATCTTCCAGCAGTTCCGGGCCCACAGAGTGCGTGTTCCTGCTGTTGTGGGGCACGAAGGCCGCAGGCCATGGACGCTCAGTACAGGAGCTTTTCTCAACTCTCTTCTGGAGTTTTCTCCTGAGTCCTCTGCTGATGCTTTTGTTTTCATTGCTGGGTTTGTTTTTTTGGCTTTTCTATCATTTCTCAATGTGTGGTGCTCAAATGGTTTCTTCCTTTTTCAAATGCACCTCTTTCAAATATGTATGGAATGAGTTACAAACCCATAAACTCTTTTGTGATTTTAATCCAGTAGGTATTGGAGTGTGTGTTTTCATACAGTCTGATGCTATTAACTGTAACAGGTTTTTTGAGTTTTAATCCAGTATGAGTTTTGATTTAGTATGAGTTTTTAAAATTTTAGGTTTTTAATCCAGTATGAATCTCCATTGCATTTTAACAGGCTGACAGTCCACAAGATGGTATCTGATGGTATTCCTGTGGTAAAATCATTAGTTCAAGTTCAAAAGGTTTTTACTGTGATTTCAACTATATACAGTACAGTACATAATTAAATGAAACAACGTACTCTAGGTCCAGGTGCAACACAGAACACAAGACATTTGACAACATACAATAAACATGCAGTTTGTACAGGACCTATACTATAGCACAAGCCCTCTGACTAGACTGAGACACTGTTATGGGACAGGACAGATGTAAAAATAGTCAGTATATAGTACTGAGTGGTTGACTAGTAGGGAGCAAGATTGTACAGATGTGCAAATGTTGCAATGAGTGGGACCGTGTACAAGGATGTGCAAACGTGCAGTGGCATTTAATTCTTGAGAGTAAGACTGTGTGTGTTAAGGACTCTGACAGCCTGAGGGATAAACTGTTGTACTGTCTAGCAGTGAGGGTCAGAATGCTGCAATATCTTTTTCCTGAAGGCCGCAGCGTGAATAAACCATGTGATGGATGTGATGGGTTCTCCACAATGCTGAGAGCTTTCCAGATGCAGCCCTTGTTGTAAATGCCTGTGAGAGATGCCCCAATGATATTCTCAGCCATCCTCACTATATGCTGGAGACTTTCAGTCAGAAGCAGAGCAATTCCCAAACCACAGACAGTAATGCAGCTGCTCAGGATGGACCCTATGGTTCATCTGTAGAAGGCGGTGAGAATGGTGGTGGCAGGTGAGCCTCTCAGAAAGTTGGGAAGATTCTGTTGGGCTTTATTACATATGGAGCTGGTGTTCAGGGACCATGGGTGAGCCATCAATGTTTAGTTGAGAGTTGTCTCTCTGTGATCTACTAAAGTCAAAAACTATCTGCTTAGTTTTGTCATTCAGAGACAGGTTACTGACCTTGCACCAGTCCGTTAATCATTTCACCTCCTCTCTGTAAGCTGACTCATTTTTCACACTACTGAGACCCACCACAATCATGTCATCTGCGAACTTGATGATGTGATAGAAACTGTGCATTGCTGCACAATCATGGGTCAGTAGGGTGAACAGCAGTGGACTGAGTATCCAGCCCTGAGGGACTCCAGTGCACAGTGTTGTGGTGCTGAAGGTGTTTGTACTGATCCAGAGAATCTGCGGTCTCCCAGTCAGGAAGTCCAGGATTCAGTTGCAGAGAGAGGTATTCATTCTAAGTGAGCTCAGCTTTCCAATCTGGTGCTGAGAAATGATGGTGTTGAATGCTGAGCTAAAGTCTATGAACAGCATTGTAACATATGTGTCATTCATGTCCTGGTGAGTTAGTGCAAGATGAATGTTGGTGGCATTGTCTGAAGAGTGGTTGGTATTACATGTGAACTGCAGTGGATCTATTGAGGGTGACAACAGGGTCTTGATGTGCCTCTCAAGGCATTTTATGACAATGACAGTGAGTGCAATGTAATGGTAGTCATTGAGGCAGGACACTGGCAATTTCTTTGGCACCAGCATGATGGTGGTCACTTTGAAGAATGTTGGAATGACGGAGCTGCTCAGAAAGATGTTGGTGATGTTTGTGAAGATGTCTGCCAGTTGGTCTGCACATTGTCTGAGCACTCTGCCAGGGATGTTGTCGGGTCCTGTAGCTTCTGAGGGTTGACTCTGTATAGAGTTTTTCTCACATCCGCTGTGGTTAGACAAAGCACCTGGTCATTGGGAGGAGGTATGGTTTTCCTCGCCACCACATTGTTCTGTGCCTCTGACTGAGCATAAAAGTTATTCAGTGCATTTGGGAGGGAGGCATCACTGCCACAGGCAGGTGAAGTAGTCCTGTAATTGGTGATGGCCTGGATGCCCTGCCAGATGCCGCATGTGTCACCTCTGTTCTAGAAGTTTCTGTTGATGCTTTGGCTGTATGCACCCTTTGCTTATCGGATGGCCTGGGGCAGTTTGGATCTCACTGGACTCAGGGCAGTCTTGTCACCTTATTTGAAGGCGGAGTCTTGTGCTCTCAGCAGTGCATTCACCTCTGCAGTCACCCACAACTTCTGGTTAGGTTGTGTGGTGATGGATTTGGGGACAGTGATGTCATCAATGCACTTGCTGATGTAGCAAGTCACAGATGTTGTGTACTCCTCCAAGTTGGTGAGGTTGCTGTATGTTGCACCCTCCCTTAATATGTCCCAATCAGTGTACTTAAAATAGTCCTGGAGAGCAGTGATGGCTCCTACTGGCCAGGTTTTCACCTGTTTCAGAACCGGTGTTGTGTATCTAATGAGCAATTAAGCTTCTGATGATTATGGCAGAACCATGGTTTATTTGATACTGACATGTTGGTAGAACCATATAATAAGTGCCGCTGTGAGCCAAGTTAAAGAGTAAATGTGGATTGAATGCAGTTTTGTGCTTCTCTGGCGGAAAGTCATCCAGTTCACAGACAAGACACTTTGATCAGTTATTAAAGCAGTGATCTGTGTCATCACTCCACTCAGCTCACCTAACGTTTCATACAAGACTCATTCATCAATAGAAGAGTCTCGTCTCATCTCTTCTATTTTCTCATTTTCCTTATCTTTTCCTCTCTTAATTTCTCGGATTTTGTTCTGATTTCACCTCTCTTCTCTTATTATATATATATAATTTCCCTCTCATAATTTTTCTTTTTTTCCATTGATTTCTTTTCTCCTGTCTTAATTTCTCTCTTTTCATTTTTTTTCTCTTACTTTCTGTTCTCTTTTCCTCTCTTATTTTTTCACTTTCTCTTCACCTTTCATCATTTATCTTCTCTTATATTATTTTCTCTACATGTCCCTTTTCTCTCTTCATTTCTAACAATTTCGAGCATGTTCACACTTCTCATCGTATAATTTCTGTTATATTTTATCTCTTAATTTCTCTTCTCCTTTTTTTCTCTTCATTCTAACTTCTCATTTTCTTCTCACTTGCTCTCTACTTTTCCTTCCCTCCTACTTTTTTCTCTTCCCTTCTCCACATGTGTTCTGTTTCTCATTCTCTTCTCTTTCTCCTCTCCCTTCTCTGCTGTTCACCTCTCCATCCCCTCGTCCTGCAATTATCATATTTCAACACACCCAGACTCCAATAAAACGCTTCATGCAGATGATGTGTGGGCTGAGTGATATGCTGCTCTGGTGTGATTGAGAGAGAGAGAAATGGAGAGAGAGAGGTAGGGAGTGAGAGAGAAAGGGAATGAGAGCGATCGTCAAATGTGCAATTAGAGGGGGCTTTTTCAGCGCTTTTCTGGCCTTTCACAGAATATGATATCACCCACGGAGAATTTCCTGCTGCCTGTATTTTTGGACACAGTGTACCCAGGAGAGTGTGGCAGACTCAAAAGAGAAACAGAATGGACTTGGCTTTCTCCATTTCTTAAAAGGCGACATGTTTCTCCGCAGGATCTGCTTTCAACCACATTTACAGCTGACTGTCTGACCTGCTGTTCTAATAAGTCCTAAGTGATGGTCGGTGGTGGAAACTATCAGGGCTGCTTTTCTCTATGAACAGCTGAAAATAGAAAGAGACACAATCAAGTCTTTCATGAGACAATTGTCCAGATCTTCAGTTGATTGTAATTCACAGTTTGACTGCTGGGACATGATTATCAATAGCACCTGATAATGGAAAACAACTGTTCAATAAATACAGTTTCATAACAGTCTTGACTCCGTCCCCAAAACTTTTACATACCAGTCACTGGTCTGCCATTAGTTTCACTTCCCACTCAAGGTCACCTCTCAAAACAATCCAACTATTCACTCACATGCTCTCTCAGATGCTTCTCTTCCATACCGTGCACCTTTTCTTTCCTCTCTCTGTTTTTTTCTTTTTCTCAGAATTTCTGATTTTAGCTCCATCACGCTGCACAGTTGGAAACATCAAATTAGAACAGAGCAGAGCAGATTTAAGATTATTCATAGGCTTTTCATAAAAGACAAAATGGCTTGTTTTATGAAAAGGCATTAAAGCATGTTTGCTGCATCATTACATTATATAGATAATAATATAAACAGAATGAACTAAAAATGTCTTTTACGGTTGCTATAAGAATGACTATTTGTACTATTTATCATCACAGAATGTAATCAAACTTTTATTTATCATTTATGTATTTTGGTTCATTTTAAATATTTAATATTTAAAATGTATTTAAATATGTATAATATTTACATATAAAGATGATGCAATTATTACTTAATTATTGTGTAATTACTGTTGTCATGTAAACAACAACAATTCTCGATTGATGTTCTTTAGTTTTGAAAATGCCAGCGGCCCATTAGCTTGAGCAAAAATTACATGATGGACTGATAAAAATGGTCTAAAATTACTGGTTTTATTAGCATACGCTGATGTAAAGAATGTATTACGATAGAAAGCTTTAGTACAACAGTAATATATTCTTTATTAATATTTTCATACTTTCTGACCTGTAATAACCCGTACTGTTCTCATGTGCCTGATATACATTGTGTTAAACATTTATCTAATTCAGGCTCCAGGTGATTTGATTAGACATGTTATGTTATGGTGATTCATATTATGCTTTCTCTCTCTCTCTCTCTCTCTCTCTCTCTCTCTCTCTCTCTCTCTCTCTTATGTGGCTGGATTGAATATGGAATCCACCCACTCATGTTCTTTCCTCTCTTGTCTGTGTCCTTTACTTGTGTGCTGCAGGCCAAGATATGCAGGTGCAGACAACATTTATGAATTAAAGAAACCTTTAAACCATCTTAAATGTTACTTTTCTAAAATATTTAACTCCTCAATGTTCTAGACTTTCCATGATATGCCATTCAAAGGAGAGGCTTCTTTAAATTCTTAAATTCTTCTTTATTGATTATAAGTATAAATGAATGAAATTATGTAATGTATGTGTAATTACATAACTAATTACATACTAAGTCATACAACACAAGCATTCAATTCTCACATATGTAATACAGCGCCCTACATAATTATTGGCACCCCTGGTTAAGAAGTGTTCTTTGGCTTCTAAAAAATTCTTTTTTTTTTTTTTAATATAAGACAACAGTGCAAAAAAGAGAAAAATCTAAGCTTTAATTTAAGTGCCTTTATTTGGTGGGGAAAAATCACATATTATGGAATAAATCTTTTGAATGAACTCATGATGTGTGCAACAATTATTGGCACCTCTGGTGTTAGTACTTTGTACAACCTCCTTTTGCCAGCAAGACAACACTTAATCTTCTCCTATAACTCTTCACAAGATGAGAGAATACAGAAAGAGGGATCTTTGACCATTCTTCTTTGCACAAGCTCTCTAAATCGTGCAGAGTCCTGAGTCTTCTGATATGGCATAGGACTTATTCACTCTCCTCTTCATTTCACCCCACAGGTTTTCTATTGGGTTGAGGTCTGGGGACTGAGATGGCCATGACAGGAGCTTGATTTTGTGCCTTGTAAACCATTTTTGAGTAGATTTAGCCACATGTTTAGGGTCATTATCTTGTTGAAAGACCCAGTGATGACCCAACTTCAGCTTTTGGGCAGAGGCCACCAGATTCTGATTCAAAATGTCCTGATATTTCAAAGAGTTCATGATCCCATGTATCCTTACAAGGTTCCCAGGTCATTTGGAGGAGAAACAGGCCCACAGCATCACAGATCCTCCCCCCAACAGTGGGCATGAGGTGTTTGTCTGCATACTTATCCTTGGTGTTACGCCAGACCCACTTAGAGTGTTTGTTGCCAAAAAGCTATATCTTGGTCTCATCTGACCAAAGCACATGGTCCCAGTTAAAACTCCACCCATTTACGCTTATGAGTATAACTCAGAAAAGGCTTTCTCCATGCATGCCTTCCAAATAGCTTGTTGGCATGTAGAAAGCACCTGATGGTTATTTGGGAGACCTCGTAACCCCAAGATGCTACTATTTGAGTCAGTCCTTTTACAGTGAGCTTTGGAGAACTTTTTACTTCTCTTACCATCCTTCTCACTATGCGTGGTGGCAAGATACACTTGCGTCCTCTTCCAGGCTTGTTTGTCACAGTCCCGGATGTTTTGAACGTTTTGATGATTGCTCTGACTGTAGATAAGGGCATCTGCAGATGAGTGGCTATTTTCTTGTAGCCATTGCCTGATTTCTAAAGGTCGACACACATCTGCCTTACTTGAATAGTGTGTTCTCTTGTTTTTCCCATGTTTAAGAGTGAGTAAGAGAAATTGGCCTCTATGTAATGCCATATTTATACCCCAGGGAAACAGGAAGTGATGAATTCATAATTAAAAGTTCCTAGATACTTTGATCCACTTTATAAACTACAGTAGAAATTATATAAATGCTTCAAATACATTTATTTCCAAGAAATTGTTAAGGGTGCCAATAATTGTGGAACAGGTAATTTTATGGGAAATAATTATTTCTTAGTCAGGATTTTTTCTTTATTTTTTTCACTTGAGCTGAAGGTTGCTTTTTATATTTTCAGAGTGAGATTATGCTTCTGCAATAAAAAAATAATTTATTTTAAGGCTTTTAACACATTTTAACTAAGGGTGCCAATAATTATGGAGGACCCTGTACATATGAAATTACATACATTTATAGTGCCTTTACATTACATTTAGTCATATTAGCAGAGTTAGGGGTCTTGCTGAAGTATGGTTATTGATATAATGTATAGTAGCTATCACACTGTGCCACATGTAATTACATACATTCATACCTTTATATGTGATTGTATATCTACAAACTGGATTCCAAAAAAGTTGGGACACTAAACAAATTGTGAATAAAAACTGAATGCAATGGTGTGGAGATGGCAAATATCAATATTTTATTTGTAATAGAACATAGATGACGGATCAAAAGTTTAATCTGAGTAAATGTAACATTTTAAAGGAGAAATATATTGATTCAAAATTTCACAGTATCAACAAATCCCAAAAAAGTTGGGACAAGTAGCAATAAGTGGCTGGAAAAAGAAAATTGAGCATATAACGAACA
>BRDA01053979.1:2509-14461 GCA_036984385.1 Crenuchus spilurus | reverse complement strand
ACTGTCAGAAACAGACTCCATGAGGGTGGTATGAGATTTTGAGTATGATACCAAATCCAGACCTCCAAGGGGTAATAATTTTGATTTACATTGATGATTTTTGTTATTTTGTTCTCAACACATTCCACTATGTAATAAATAAAGATTTTCCACTGGAATATTTTATT
The DNA here is from genome assembly GCA_036984385.1 of Crenuchus spilurus. Classification (NCBI taxonomy): domain Eukaryota; kingdom Metazoa; phylum Chordata; class Actinopteri; order Characiformes; family Crenuchidae; genus Crenuchus; species Crenuchus spilurus. The sequence goes on along the minus strand of BRDA01053979.1, from coordinate 14,294 downwards.
CACTGAGATCTAGGATGTTATTTTAGTGTTCCCTTTATTTTTTGAGCAGTGTACAAAACATTTAAAATGTTTATTTTAAAAAAACTAATCTCTTAGAATGCTGTACCGTAAGTCTAAACGACTCACGACAATGTTAAAACTAAACATGAGAGGAGCAGAGCAGGTACAAAGTTCAGCTTTAATGTTCTTCCCTGAGCTTCTGCAGAAACTCAACAGTGAACAGATTTGCATTTGTGTTGGCAGGTGCTGCCCTCTAGTGTTAATACCCATTTATTTCCTGAATCAAGCACTTTCTTTTCCTGTTCTGATCCAGAATACAAAACATTTCAGCAATTATCAGCAATTATTATAAGCCTCCTTTCACCTGTACTTCAATGACCTGGACCCCCCACAGAGCTGCTATTACTTGGGTGATGGATCATTCTCAGCACTGCAGTGACACTGATGTGGTGGTGGTGTGTTAGTGTGTGTCATCATCACACATCAGTCTCAGAGAGCACCAACCAAAAACATCCAACAGCCAATAGTGTCCTGTGTGCAGCATCTGATTGCTGATTAGAGGGTGATCAACACAAACTGTGCAACAGATGAGCTACTGTCTCTGACTTTACTGTACATGATGGACCATCACAGTAGGTGTGTCTAACAGCAGCTCTGCTCAGAACAGTCCAACACACACTAACACACCACCACCACATCAGTGTCACTGCAGTGCTGAGAACATTCCATCACCCAAATATCCGCTGCTCTGTGGGGGGTCCTGATCACAGAAGTACAGGTAAAAGGAGGTTAATAAAGTATACAGAGAAACAGATGGACTACAGTCTGTAACTCTCTCTCTGTCATTGTCTTTTTGAGAAATAATTCGAGAAATCACAACAGAGCCCCACGTGTATTAAACACTGTCCATTTTAATAGCATTTCCAAAAAAAAACCAAAATAGAGAACTGAAGGTTTAACAAAAAGGCATGTATAACGTTAAAGCACATGTAGAGTCACACACACTGTACATAAAGCATTCAGACAGAAACACTGATCTACATTAAGAAACTACACTACAGAGGCACCAGAGTCCTAATCATGCCACAGTTACTTTATAGAAAACCACTACACTGCCTACACTCACTGCAATGCGACAAAACACATGACTATGCTTATGTATGTACGTGTTCTTGCAGTTGTCAATTGTTAGTATGTGCATGGATGCTGTTACAATGTCTTTATTTAGCTGTCACCTGTGCACAATTCCGAAAAAAGTTGGGATACTGTGTAAAATGCCATTAAATGTAAAGAATGCAATGATTTGGGAATCTCACAGAGCCATATTTTATTCACAACAGAGCACCGGATGCATATCAGATGTTCAAAGTGAGACATTTGTCCTTTACCTGAAAAAAGCTCATTTAGAACTTGATGGCAACACATCACAAAAAAGCCGGGAAAGTGTCTGCCATTGTGCCGAATCCCCTCATCTTTTAACAACAGCCTGCAAACATCTGGGAAGTGAGGAGACCAATTGCTGGAATATTAGGAGAGGAATGTTGTCCCATTCTTGTCTGATGTAGCATTCCTGCTGCTCAACAGTCCTGAGTCTTCTTTTGCCGAATTTGTTGATTCAAGGTGCGCCAAATATGGTCTGAACAGCAGACAGGCCAGTTCAGCACCCTGACTCTTCTGCAAAGCCATGCTGTTGTGATGGATGCAGTATGTGATTTAGCATTGTCTTGCAATAAAAAAGACGTCGTCTGGATGGGAACACATGTTGTTCTAAAACCTCTGTATACTGTTCAGCATTGTTAGTGCCTTTCCAGACGTAAGTAATGCAACCCCATACCATCATGTGCTGATAACAAGCGGGATGGTCCCTCTGCTCTTGAGTACCCAGAAAATATTGTCAGTGGTTCCCAAAAATGTTACATTTTGACCACAGAAAAACTTCATTTTGCCTCGGCCCATTTTAAATGAGCTTTGGCCAAGATAAGATGGTGGTGTTTCTGGATTGTGTTGACACGTGGCTTCTTCTTTGTATGACACTGCTTTAACTTGCATTTCTTGATTTCTGGAAGTGTTCCTGAGCCCATGCAGTGATTTCCAGCACAGACTCATGCCTTTTTTTTTTTATGCAGTGTGGCCGGAGAGCCCAAAAATCATGAACATCCAGATTAGATCCAGGTCAGTCAGCCTTGCCTGGATTTCTCCAGATTCTGAATCGTTTGATGATATTATGTACTGCAGATGGTGGGATATTTAAAGTCTGCAATTTTGCATTGAGGAACATTTTTTGGAATTTGTTCCACAATTTTTAGGCGCGGTTTTTTCACAAGTTGGTGAACCTCAGCCGATGTTTACTTCTGAGACTCTATCTCTCTAAAATGCCTCTTTTTATATAAATTAATCTGACGTAGCTCCTCCAGCTGCTTTTTATTATCACTCACTTTTCCAGCATTTTGTCGCCCATCACAAATTTTTGCATATGTTGCTGCCATCAAGCTCGAAATGGGTTCATATTTTTCATGAATATTTTTCAACATCTCATAGCTCTTCTACGTTCTATTGTGAATCAAATATGGTTCTATGACATGTGGAAAAAAAAAATATATATATTTATTTATTTATTTATTTTACACAGCATCACAACTTTTTTGGAATTGGGATTGTATATGGATGTATATTGTAGGCTTGCTTAGGCTTGGTTTTGCTTCATTTCTGCACCTATAGAGCTGCTAATATTCATGTTTAACCCAGTTTAGGATACTTGGCATAAACAAAGAGTAAAAAAGTCTCATAAATATGAAAAAAAAAGCTTTAGCATTTACTGTGTTGTGTAAACAGGTCCATTTTGCATTTAGAGAGATGGGAGATGTGAGGTAGCCCAGTGACCACAGGTCAAGTGATAATGGAAAGCTATCCCTCAGATTTAAAGGTAATCTCCCTGTATAATGATGATGTTCATGTGTAGTAGGTATCAGCAAAATATATTAGGAATTGTAACATCAAAGAACAGCATTTGTTAATATCCTAAAACACAAAATAAATTCAGAATAAATAAGTACAAAAATACATATAAATCATAAATTATGATATACTCAATATATAATAATAGCAGAGAAATCTAGTTTGTGATAAATGGATATAGTTCATTTGTTTTTGATTAGTCATTGAAGCAGAACCAGAAATCACTGTTAATTAATTGGGAGACTTGCATGAACTGGTTAAAACTCTACACTATATGTACAACATGTCTACCATAATACAAATATCAGAATCAGACATATAAGAAAGGAAACTTAGCAATGTATGTCTGAAGTAGCTCAACACTCATAAATATGAAAGCAGACCAGGACATGAATGGACGAGTCAAATCTCCAATCACAAAACTTCAATCCCCTCTATTTTATGGCTTTTTCATCGCACTTCATAACGTGCATGGAAATTATAGAGCACATCGAGATTAGGCATCCTCACCATGAACATGAGCATACAAACCAGTAGTAGCATCACTGCAAAGCTTCACTTATGTTTCATAAACACAGAAATTTGGTCCATTGTAAGAAACAGGGAATACATACAGCTACTCGATACTCGCAGGCAAAATGATGATGACTAGTACTTTCTTACATCGCACAACACTAAAAATAAATAAATAAATAAATAAATAAATAAATAAAAAGGTAAATATGACACAGAAGTATTTGCGTCTTTAAAAAAAGTAAAAAAATGTGGCAAAGCATCAGTGAAAATGTTTAAATATGTCAGCGAAATGATGGCTTTCAAGTGTGACCCAAAGGTCATCATTCTCTATTCCCTTCTTTCCTCATTTACTATTTAAATTCAGTAAATAATTATGTTTTCCTAATATCTTTAATTTGCTGTTGTTGTTAATACTCCTTTCCTCCAGTTTCACTGTCGGTGTTTCCCAGTAAGATTAGACATATAAAATGCCCAATAAACAAGAGCAGTATTTACAATACATACACTGTCATGTACATCATCGTTTATAAAGGGAAGATTCGTTTATAATGGAAGACCGATCCATTTAAAAAGAAACAGCAGACCTATATTCCTGACTGTGGTATATTGCGTAATGTATGTACTTTATCAGCCAGAATGCAGGAGTCAAAGAGACTGTTATATCATGGCTGTCCAAAGAAAAACAAATACAGTGGAACCTTGGTTATCGTTTGCCCTGGTTATTGTACAATTCGGTTATTGTCGAATTTTTTTCTGGGAAATTTTGTCCCAGTTATCCTTCATCTGCCCAGTTTTCGTCGGTGTGCCCACGACTTGCCTCAAAACAAACTCACATGTTCGTTATTCATTCTGACTTTGTTTTTTGTTGTTTCACTTTGATAACATTCAAAACAAACTAAAACATGTCACACTAAAGTGACAGAGCACAGTTACCACCTGAAAACAGGTGTGAAAACAAATAGCGGCCGAGAACCCCGAGAACGTGTGTACAAAACAAAGGCTGCGGCTGGATCACACCAGCACTCTCTAAAACAGAGCGTAAACCTGTAAGTGTGATGTTAAATGTTCATTCATCCATTTCATTAGTCTTTTGTATTTACAGTGGGGAAAAAAGTATTTGGTCAGCCACTGATTGTGCAAGTTCTCCTACTTAGAAAGATGAGAGGTCTGTAATTTTCATCATAGGTTCACTTTAACTATGAGACACAAATGAGAAAAAAATACAGAAAATCACATTGTAGGATTTTTAAAGAATTTATTTGTAAATTATGGTGGAAAATAAGTATTTGGTCAATAACAAAAGTTCAACTCAATACTTTGTAACATGGCAATGACAGAGGTTAAACGTTTCCTGTAAGTCTTCACCAGGTTTGCACACACTGTAGCTGGTATTTTGGCTCATTCCTCAATGCAAATCATTCATCCATGCAGATGTTTTGGGGCTGTTGCTGGGCAACACAAACTTTCAGATCCAACCACAAATTGTCTAGGCCACTCCAGGACCTTTACGGAGCCACTCCTTCACTGTCCGAGCAGTGTATTTGGGATAATTTTCATGCTGGAAGGCCCAGCCACGTTTCATGTTCAATGCTCTTACAGATGGAAGGAGGTTTTGGCTTACAATCTCATGATACATGGCCCCGTTCATTCTTCCCTTAACACGGATCAGTCGTGCTGTCCTCTTTGTGGAAAAACAGCCCCAAAGCATGATGTTTCCACCCCCATGCTTAACAGTAGGTATGGTGTTCTTGGGATGCAACTCAGCATTCTTTTTCCTCCAAACATGGCGGGTAGACTTGAGTACCAAAAAGCTCTATTTTGGTCTCATTTAACCACATGACCTTCTCCCATGCCTCCTCTGGTCATTGGCAAACTTGAAATGGGCCTGAACATGTGCTGGCATGAGCAGGAGGACCTTGTATGCCCTGCATGATTTTGAACCATGATGGCGTAGTGTGTTACTAATGGTTCTCTTTGAGACTGTGGTCCCAGCTCTCTTCAGGTCATTGATCAAGTCCTCTTGTATAGTTCCGGGCTGACTCCTGACCTTTCTCAGAATCATCCTTACCCCATGAGGTGAGATCTTGCATGGAGCCCCAGACAGTCATCTTGTGTTTCTTCCAGTTTCTAATAATTGTGCCAACAGTTGTTGCCTTCTCACCAAGCTGCTTGCCTGTTGTCCTGTAGCCCATCCCAGCCTTGTGCAGGTCTAAAATTTTGTCCCTGTTGTCCTTAGAAAGCTCTTTGGAGTGTGATTGAATGTGGACAGTTTTTTTTAATTAGACATAACAAGTTCAAACAGGTGCAATTAATACAAGTAATTAGTGCAGAATAGGAGGCTTCTTAAAGAAGAACTAACAATTCTGTAAAAGCCAGAATTCTCGCTGGTTGTTTATTGACCAAATACTTATTTTCCACCATAATTTACAAATAAATTCTTTAAAAATCCTACAATGTGATTTCCTGGATTTTCTTTTTCTCATTTGTCTCTCATAGTTGAAGTGAACCTATGATGAAAATTACAGACCTCTCTCGTCTTTCTAAGTAGGAGAACTTGCACAATCAGTGGCTGACCAAATACTTTTTTTCCTCACTGTATTTATCATTGTGTTCTGTATGTAAATGTATAGTTATTCTATATAATTTTTTTATTTTTTTTTATTTTGGAGTGTCTGGAACAGATTAATTTGACTTAAATTATTTCTTATGGGAAATATGGCTTCAGTTACTGTTCGTTTCGGTTCTCATCTGGCATTTTAGAACCGATTAATGATGAAAGCTGAGGTTCCACTGTATCCCCAAAATGGTAAATTAACAGCTGATAGCAAAACCATTCTTTTCTTTCAGTGTAAGCTAACGTAAAAAATATTTTAGTCAAAAGCAGATTTGGACCATTCATACTGGTCCAATCATCATGAAACGACCACACAATGTAAAGGAGCTCACGGTACGCAAAAACTAAAAATCACAAAAAATGGAGATACTTGTTTTTCTTTGGACAATGACGATACTTAATGGCTTTGTCCACATTTAAGTAAACTCAAATGAAAGCAAAGCAGTGTAACTGCTGTGACTGTTTTGACTGGCATATCAGAAAGTGTGCCAGATCTTAATACGGGTACAGTTAAGAGCTGTTTGCAACATTTAACTACTGTATACACTAATAATTTAGTAAGGTTACCAGATTAACCGAAATTGGTTAAAACTGAAAGGACAAGACAAGGAAGATAACAGCAAGGCCCATCTGCAGTTGGTGTGTTCACTGGTTAAATAACCATATACACTGCCAGTCAAAGCTTTGGGTCATGAAGAATGTTCCTTAACAGCACATTCTTTTCAGAATAAACATTTTTTTAGCTGTTTGGAGATAAAATCGACAAATGCTGCTGCTACAGATACTCAGTCTTCTATGGTAGAAGGCTGAGGTAGGACAGTGTCACTGCTTTGGTTTTGACTGTGAGCTTATAGACTTTAGTAGAGCTGTTTAGTACAGTACTCTCCACCAGAGGTTTATCATGGAACCAAGGCATCATGGGACATCATAGATACCCTACACATAGCAACATATTAGTGCACAAACAACCTCAATGAAAAGAAAGGTTCTCTTGTTCAACATTAGTGAAATAAGTGCTACAGGCAGCACTCGTGCTAGCTCAAACCCCACCACATTCCTATCCAATGATGCCTTGCACAAAATAAACTGCAGGTGGAAAGTAAACACCTGTAAAGTCTATAAGCTCACTGTCATCAGTTTGTCACTAAAACTGAACTTAAAAGCAGTGATAGTGTCATGCATCAGAGAAGACTGGAGCAGCAGCACTTGTGGATGTTATTTTCTAGTCTTGAAATATCTATAAAATAAATTTTCTTCTGAAATAAAAGTTTGTGTCGTGATGGATAGTGTTGAATTTAATGGGTGACTTTTGAATGGAAGGGCATGTAAAATATCCTCCTAAAACCCTGAAAAAGTAAAACCATCAGATGTCATTTTACCTATATCACTACTAAAATACTAGTTCATGAGGTTCCACAAATGAGATCTACTCTTAAAGACAAATGACTTGAAGACAAAAGACAAAGACTACTGTTAAAGACAAATGAGATCTACTCTTAAAAACAAATGAGATCAACTGCTGAAGACAAATGAGATCTACTCTTAAAGACAAATGCGAATTACTCTTAAAGACAAATGAGATCTACTCCTAAAGACAAATGAGATCTACTACTAAAGACAAATGAGATCTACTACTAAAGACAAATGAGATCTACTCTTAAAGACAAATGAGATCTACTCCTAAAGACAAATGAGATTTACTCTTAAAGACAAATGAGATCTACTCTTAAAGACAAATTAGATTTACTCTTAAAGACAAATGAGATTTACTCGTAAAGACAAATGAGATCTACTCGTAAAGACAAATGAGATCTACTCCTAAAGACAAATAAGATCTACTCTTAAAGACAAATGAGATCTACTCGTAAAGACAAATGAGATCTACTCCTAAAGACAAATAAGATCTACTCTTAAAGACAAATGAGATCTACTCTTAAAGACAAATAAGATCTACTCCTAAAGACAAATGAGATCTACTCCTAAAAACAAATGAGATTTACTCTTAAAAACAAATGAGATCTACTCCTAAACACAAACTTTCATGATAATCCAGAGAGTTTAATGCAACCACAAAACATCCCCTACAGAGGGCAAAAATGGATGGCCGGGTTTTTAGGAGGATATTAGAATATTGGCGGAGGAACAGATGCCCTACAGATGCCCCTCTTGTCAGGCTTGTAAACAATCATCCCTCTAAGGACTGATGTGGGAGATATGTTACATGGTTTTCTAAGGGTTGTGAGTGGCTTTGAAGGCAGGTTAAAAACAGCTACCCATAATCCTAACAGTGACATAAACCTCAGCCTACGGTACACAGTCATGAGGTCAGTCTGTATCTTCTGCATTAAGCTTCACTCACAATCTGCTGACCTTCAAGACCGCTAGTGTTCTAAAAGTGCTGGTCACCATATGTGTGTGTGTGTTTACGGATTAGTCGGAGAAGAGGCTGGCAAAAGACTGGCGGAGGCTGCGGATGGTCTCGGCTTTGGCCTCATCGTCCGTGGGGTTGCCCCTCAGAGTCTCAGTGAATGTGTTTGTGAGCGATTGCGATTTGCTGAAAGAAAATGATGTAAACATGTAAACAAGTTAATAACTGAGTTTCAGTATGTAAAGCAGTGCTCACCAACCCTCCTCCTGCAGCTCTCAGCTCTAAACCAAATCTAACCCTTTATTCAGCTTAGCAAAGCTTTCTGAAGGCAGTCATTAGAGTAGAAAGGTACAGGCAGTTAGAGCTGGAGCTTAACGCGTAGGGTTATTGACCACTAGAATAAACAATCACTTAATATATGGGATGGTGAGCACCAGCCCAGAAACATACCCCTAGCAAAGTCCAGCAATGCTAAAACAATGGGTTAAGTTGATGTCACAATGTTGAATATTAAAATACATCACGTCAAAGTAACATTGATATTGTGTATAAAGTTTGCTTACTGACTACCCTGTAACATTAAATTTTTACATCATTTTAGCACATAATGATGCTGTTTTAATAATATTTTCAGAAAATGTCTCTTGTTCGATGGGTGTGTAAGAGGTGTTAGTCAGCTGTGACATGAGGGGTTTTCAGACATTCATGTAGATTGACATGCTCTAACCTTTTTACAAAATACACCCATCTACAATTATTTTTACAAGTGTTACACAGGCTTTTATTCAGCTCAGACTCAGCAACAACAGTGTCAAAACAGTAAGAGTTTTGTGAAAAAAAAACACTCTAAACATTTCTAGCCAAGACTTTTGAGCTCAGAAATGAATAAACAGAGGTGTTGGCTACACACAGCTCATTACAGTTTTTAGACATTGTATGTGTTTTTATTTCTAATGCTTAACTAATGTGAGGTGACACTCTGTTTTCCTCAGCCACTAACCCTACTTTGAATATTCATGAGACAGGTGTGAACACTCAAGGTGAGAGGTCTTTGTTCAGGTGCAGCTCTCTTTGTTTATAGAGACCAAATGGGCAACACATTCCTGGTCCCCTAATCAACCAATGGAATGCCCTGAATTACCATGTCATTATCATATGAATGACAGGTCACGTGAGTGGGCGGAAAGTAAAGCACAGCGCTGTGACTTGAGCTGAAAAACGGGTCATTGTTTTCTCACAAATATATAAATATATATTTCGATTCAACCTATATACAGGGGTTAGACAATGAAAGTGAAACATCTGGTTTTAGACCACAATAATTGATTAGTAGGTGTTGGGCCTCCTTTTGCGGCCGATACAGCGTCAATTAGTCTTGGGAATGACATATACAAGTCCTGCACAGTGGTCAGAGGGATTTTAAGCCATTCTTCTTGCAGGATAGTGGTCAGGTCACTACGTGATGCTGGTGGAGGAAACCGTTTCCTGACTCGCTCCTCCAAAACACCCCAAAGTGGCTCAATAATATTTAGACACAAAGACTTGCTGTCTTGGTCACAGATGCGCCAGCAAGACGTGCAGCAACAATTTGTCCTCTTTTGAACTCTGGTATGTCACCATAATGTTGTGTGCATTGTAATATACTATATAACTGTGCTCTTACCTGCTAACTGAACCTTCACACTCTGCTCTTACTGGTGCAATGTGACATTAATGAAGATTGGCCACCAGACTGGTCCAGTTTAGCCATGAAACCTCCTAACCCCTGTACATTTGAAAAGTAGACCATTTAAGGTTTCTGGGGTATGTTTACTTTTGTTTCTAGGATAAAATCTTCAGTTATATAAGTGTTTTTGCAGAATTTCCTTAATCTCTCGCTCATTTTTATTTAAAAAATATGTCTAATTTTTATCAAACTTCTTAAGACAAGACTGCTGAACTGGGATCTGCTTGTCTTTTATGTAACTCTGACTAAAAACAGACCTGATCCTAGATCAGCATTCCTACTCTTACTGCATTCTCTGATGGCCCATTTACTGCCTTTTTATGTATTACAGACTTATTTAAACCCACGTCATCGGGCTCTGACATTTCTTCAAAAGGAACACCAGGAAAGTCCTTCTCTGTTGCCGTAGGTATAACAACAATGCATCACTATTAAAAAATGGTTTGCCATGTCTTGTCTGAATGATCTGAAAGATCTGTACTCTACTTCTCCTGTGAGTACTGAAGTTCACACCTGTGACGTTAACACTGTAATTAAGTGATGGTGCACAGGACTGTGCACTTGTGCTGTCTGGGATACGTTTCTGACCTTAGTGTAGAGAACAAGACAAAGACATCGGATAATATTTAAATCTGGAAAACTACACTTAGAAATGAGGATAAATATTCAATTTTACAGTGTTTTTTATTACAAATACAGCTCTGTGAAAAAATGAAGAGAGCAATGCAAATGATAATTTTCTGTGGTTTTACTATTTAGTCGCGTGTTTGAGTAAAATGATCATTTTTCTCCCAAATTGAAAAAAAATATATTATCATTCAAAGCATTTATTTGCTGAAAATGACAAAATGTTAAACAAGATGCAGCATTTTTAGACCTTTTAAACAAGACATCAATATTTGATTGAATGAATATGGCTGATTAATTCATGCTCTCCATCAGTCTGTGTGACTCCCCACACAGTAAATCTGCCAGTGTTAAATCAACACTATTAGTGTTCAATTAACACTGAGAGTGTTAAATTTTGACACACTCAGTGTTAATTTAACTCTAATAGTGTTGATTTAACACTGGCAGATTTACTGTGCACTTCTGGGAACTCAGTTTTGTTTGATGGCTTGTGAACATCCATCTTCCTCTTGATCGCATTCCAGTTACACTACCAGTCAAACATTTTTAGAAAGTTTTAGAACTTTTTAGAACGTTTCTGGTGCACCTAGTTGGTCAGGGGTTCATCCTACAGCAAGATAATGACCCAAAACATCAGTCCAAGCTAGAACTACCTCAGGAAACAACAACAAGATGGTCAGCTTGAAAACATGGAGTGGAGCACAGTCTCCAGACTTAAACCCCATCCAGCTGATTTGGGATGAAGTGAAAAGCAAAGCAAACCTACAAGAGCCAACATTTATGTGACGTCCTGCAACAGATTAGTGAAGAACTGTCTGAAGAATGTTTGATGTCTGTTGTAGAAAGAAAGTCACGAGTGTGTTCAGCTGTTATATCTGACAAAGGTGCTGCAAGATGTTGTCTGTAGTTTGTAAGAAGTCTGTCAAGAAGTGTTTAGACGACGTCTTGCAGTCTATTTACAACCGAGAACATCCAA
>BRDA01053974.1:3465-27100 GCA_036984385.1 Crenuchus spilurus | reverse complement strand
ATTTTTTCGCATCTGTACTTTCCCACTATTGTAAGTCGCTTTGGATAAAAGCGTCCGCTAAATGCAATGTAATGTAATGTAATGTAATGTAGTGTAGTCACTGGGCTAACCTTCCTGATTGGCTGTTCACTATCATGAGGGGCGAGCTCCTTCACCCTGATTTGCTACTGCCAGTCATTAGCTGGTATTGCTCCCGACTGAGACATGGCTTCAAAAAGGGCTCTTTGTTATGTGACAGATGCAGAGTCATTTCACTATACGGGTTTGACTTCTGCTAGTCACTGGTGGCTTGCCCTGCCTTAAAAACAAATAAAGCAATAAATAAACAAATAACACAAAAACTTTTTTCTTCTCATCTCATTAATCAGTGTATTTATTCTCAGAGGCTGTGATACTTTATCTTTTTTGTTTTGTGTATGTTTGTTGATCACAGGGAGTCTACCCTGTATCCCATCCTCCCCAGTAGGGGATATGTCCCCCTGATCTGATCAGGCTGCCTGTAAATCCCACATGCCCTGGTCTGGGTTCTGTTCACCCCAGAAGCTGAGCCAGTCTGCCAGTACTGCCTGTAAATCCACAGGCACTGCCCTGGGCTCTGTATCCCCCTGGGGGCTGTTCCTTGCTCTCTAGCACACTCCAGCCCTTTTTGTATGGTTGGCAATATTTGCCCAGATTACCTGGTGTAGGTGACACCTTCTGTCCTCTCTAGTTTCTATTTCTTAGGACAATATTCCATACACAACCTCAACAAACTCTAATAATTACTATAATAGGAGATATTAGGAGATTTGATTAAATGAATATGACTCCCTTATATATCAATCTAAACTACTGCTGGATCCTAATGCATATGCTAATAAGCCCTGTGATTGGCAAGTGACTGAATGGAGGAGGAACTTCTATTATTGCCTCTGGATGCTTGTTATTGAGCCTGGGATTTGATAAATCATTCATGTTTTGATGGTCACACTAGTGGCTGCAGGTGAAACAGGGATGTTTGTGAGATTGAAGCAGAGCAATAGCCCTTCTCTATGACCACTGTGATCAGGGTAATTTCTCTTTTATTGATCAGCTGCAGACTGAGAAGAGGAGCCCCTGCTCTGTACCTGAATGGAGTCTTAATCAATGAGCATTTATGGATTATGTAGGACAGAAAAAAAGTGAGCAGTAATCAGCCACATGGGAAAGATAAACAGGGTCTTTTCACTGCTTAAATGTACCTCAGACACTTATCTCCGATTGCTAAACCTTTATGACCTTGTCCATGTTTCAGACATTGACAAACAAGCTATTAAAATTGAGTTTGACACCCATGTTATAAGGGCTGTTTCCCTGGACAGAGATTAAGAATACTCCTGGACTCCACTGCATTCTATGTGGGGCTTTTTCACTGAAAAGAAGACTAGTCTTCATCCCTGTTCAGGAAACCAGAGTCCACATGTGGTGCCACTCTTTTAATTTCATTCAGTCACTTGCATATGAATACAATATGTTGCGTCAACACAGTTTTGCTGTACAGAAGTAACCTGAAAAGCAGCAATTGTGTTGATGTAACATATTTTATTCATGTGCAACCAAGTGACAAGTTTGAGTCATGAACAGTCAAAGAGTCATTTTTTCCAGTGCAAGTAGTTATCAAATAATAAAATAAAAATGGTTCTGTCAAACCTGTGGACTCAACACCCTTTAAAATGTAGTCCTTCAAATGTTATTTAGTACAAACAGTGTTTATATACAGAACAATGTGAATGCATAACTGGGCCAGTGAAATTTTATATGTGATTCTTTAATGAAACTTTTTCAAAGTGGTACTATATGGCCAACGAAAAGTGGTCCACCATTGTGACAAGTCTTGTGCTGAACTAAGCTGAGCATGGTGGCTTGGTGGTTAACCAAGTGCTGAGGTCCATAACTGTGTGGAGTTTCCATGTACTCATCATGTGTACAGCACATTTTCTCCAGCATCTTCGGTTTCCTTTCAAGCTCCAAAAACATGGAGGTCAGGTGAATTGGTTTCTCTACATTTTTCTGGTGTGGATGTGTTCCCAGCAATGGACTGTCGCCATGTCCCCGGTTTGGATACATTATTGGAATACCCTGCGCAGCATCCAGTGAAAGAGTAAGGGCACTCATCCAGGACCCTGAACTGTTGATGGATGGATTTTTGTCATCCGTTTACACTGAAGAGTGCTGTAATGACTCACAAGTGGATCAGTCACAGCAGATCTGCTGAAACTCAATGAGTGTCAATGCTGGAGTGAAAATAGTGCATCAAACTGCCAATAGTGTCAGGACTAGAGGACCAACACAGTGTTTAACATCTTCAACACACACTAATACACCACCACCACCACATCAGTGTCACTGAGAATGATCCATATGCTCTGTGGGAGTCCTGTGGTGGTTCTGACCAAGAACAGGGTGAACAAAGTGTACAGAGAAACAGTTGGACTACAGCTAAAATGGACAATGAGTATCAGGTTTACATATACATCTCCTTCTCTCAGGTTTTTAGCTTCTCTCTTTCCCTCATGTTGCCCCCTCTCTTGTACCTCATTTATTCCAGACTGGGTAAAGATTAACTCAATTAGACTGTAGCCCAGTTTAGATCCTATGGGATATGTACTGTATTCTGCTCCATTTTCTGTTGTTTACTGCTTGCAGGTGCAAAAAAAAATTTATTTTTCTGTTCCAAACAATGGCAGTTTCTGATATGGGTGATATGGGCAGCTGCCCAGGGTGCCATGACTTCACAGTTGGTATGAGGGACCGTCACTGGTCCCAAATCTACTTTTGTGTCCAAAAAGTACACTATAGAGAAGAATTTGGAGTGTTTTGAATGGCTCCTGGTCTTTCTGGAGTGAACTGAATAACACTGGGAGTCCTTGAGCAAAAACATTTGATCGAGTTCATGGATAGGTTTGATTTGTATGTGAACTGCTCCAGTTCTAATCCAATAATTTAAGTCATTTTAATTTTTAAATATAATTTGACAACTTTAACTCATTCCTGCCCAACAATTGCACTTAATATGAGGAGATTTAGAGATGTTGGATTTCTGATTTTCATGAGCTATATTGTTCAACATTATAACAACTTGAAATATGTCACTTTACGTGTCATAAATATAAAATATATGGCAGATTACCTTTTAGGATTCAATTATGAACACAAACGTATTCTCATTTTTGGTGCAGCTCTGTCATTTTCAAAATCTACATTCCAAAGTAATCAAAAGACTAATAAATGTAATAAAATGTTTGTCATATTGTTTGATTTGGAATAATTTTTAGCTCAGTCAAACTCAGAGGACATGTGGACCAAACTTGTCCAGAGTGATTGCCCACCGGTCTAGCCCAACGCTGATGGAATACTATCTCTGCATGATGCCACCTTAGACCAGCTGCCCAACAACAACCAACTACTGTGACCTGCTCCAGATGCCCTACACTACTGACAACAATCAAGTTTATATGGATTTTACTGGCTGCTACCTTTATCATAATTCCTGTTTCATTATTGTCACCATATCAGTACCTGAACACTACATCAGCTTCATAGGATTATGTGACTAATCAAGAACTTATAATTAGATGACCAGAGGAGGATGGGTACCCATGTGAGTCCGTTTCCTCCAAAAGTTTCTTACTCCAGCTCTGAGAAAGATTTTCCTTGCCACTGTCGCTTTTGGCTTGCTCACTGGGAATTTGGTGTTTTTTATTACTAACCTTGTAAAGCTGCTTTGTGAAATCACTTTATAAATAAATTTGACTTAACTTGACCAAACAAACCTTCAAATATGAAAATTTAAAAGTCCAACATTTTTATTACATTTGTGTGGTTTTATGTACAAAAAAGAGGTATAATTCATTTTTTATGGCAATTTTACAGCTAGTTTTACTATACCTTTAAGACTGATGTATGTAAATGACCTCTCTTCTGATTGGTTGTTCAATTCAACAAGCAGTTTGGGTTGAAACACTTCCACATGAAAGGAACTGAGGTAAACATCTGTAGGCTGGATGTCTGAAAATACGCAGTTTTTAAGTGACAGGTGATATGATATATGTAATGTAATGTATTATATTTGATTATATATATATATATATATATATATATATATATATATATATATATATATATATATATATATATATATATGATATGTTTATGCATACTGCATAATGACATGGATTTTTGAACTGAACGCTGGCTCGTGGGTGATGTATTTTGTAATAAAATTGATTTGAGACACGTGGTCAAGCTCCATTAACCATTTTTACACTACCTGTTGGAGTTAAGAGATCCCCAAACTTTGATTTTTCTTCCTCTTCATTTTACTATGTAAATGCCAGCATGTGGAACAGGCTCTTAGATGACATTTGAAAGGGTAATAACATCAGGAATGAATTTAGTTTGGACTACACATGACATTTAGACCCGCTGCATATGGATATTCATTGTAAAACAGCTCAAAGTTCTGTGTAAAGCGAGTGCTCTGCACTGTGTAGACTTCACCTCAGACACAGTGGGTCACTGGAGGTTCAGCTCATGTTGAAACTAGTTTCCATGGAAATATAAAGAAAGCAACAGTAGTCCAAGTACATCTAGTGTGAAGCTCTTTTATAGCCTGTGAGTATTGATCAGAACAAATACACTCTCATTATAATACCAGCAAAACCTCTACAGCATGTACAGCAGTGAATGAACAGCCAGGAAGGCAGAAGCTTAAGGTATTATAAGGGATGTTCATTCTATAGAGGTATACAAGAGAGACGTTATACATACCTCTGTTATATACACCAAATTATGTTACACCACAAACCTCTATACAAGCATAACCAACGCTTCAGCACTGGAAGGGTTAATTCAGCACTAAAAATAAAATCAGTATTGTAAAGGTTATTATGCACTTTGAGATGAATACAGCATTATAAAGGTCAATTCAACACTGCAAGGGTTAATTCAACGTGGTTTTTCCAATTCCCCTTCCCAATGTAGTAGTAGCCAAATAACCCATCCCATCTGCTAGGGGCTCTCCCCACCACTTTGCACTGTCCCTGACTCTAGGAGGGTGAAGACAATCACAAGCCTCCTCCGTTGCATGTGATACAGCCACCGCCTCTTTTCAAACAACCACTGATACACCATCCCTGGGGAGCCAACGCGCTCAGAGGAAAGCGCAGGATTCCCAGCTCCGAATGGACCAATCAGTAGATGCCTGAGCCAGCGGACATTGCAATGTGAGAGTGATAGGGAGAGAGAGAGAGCCATCTACCCGCCCAGAGAGAGCACTGCCAATTTTTGCTCTCTTGGGCCCCGGCTGTTGATGGCAAACATCATGACCGGGATTCAAACTCACAATACTCTGGTCATAGTATCCGCGTCTTAGCCTGCTGAGCCACTCAGGACCCCAACAATAAGAGTGAATTCAATACTCTAAGGGTTAATTCAGCATTGTGAGGGTTAAATCAACACTGTAAGGGTTAATGCAACATTAAGAGTAACTTCAGCAGTTTAAGCCTTAATTCAGCATTGTAAAGGTTAATTCAACACTAAGAGTGACTTCAGCACTGTACTGTTTAATTCAGCGCTGAACTCATTCCCCTCTGTTCATTATGTATTCAGCACTGTTAGAATTAGCTCCTGCAGTGTTCAGCTGAACTCTGTGACAGTGAACTGAACACTGTATCAGGTTGGCTGACTTGTTTTGCATGTAGGCTTTAGTCATCTCTCCTATATTTGATTGTGTCAGATAGGTTTTTTATGAATTACAGTGTGCTGCTCGGGGAACGTGGGCACCATGGGAAGGAATTATAAGCATGCGGTAATATTTTTTAACCTTGTTACTGACGGAGCCTAACACCTCTATCAGAGGAGGCCCTGTTGCTATGGTAACAGTGCGCGGTAGCTGTGCGTTAAGTTCTCACGGGACGCGGCCTTTAGAAGTGAACACGCGCGAGGCCTACCGACGGTGTTGTTATGGGAGATCACTCAGAAATGAATTTGGCCTATATTTACACTGTGTTGTTTTAAAGTGTTTTCACTTTAAACTTTAACAGCAGCCGTGTTACATACTTCTGCTTATTGGCACCACAGAACATCTTTGCTGATCCTGACATGACACCTATGACTGCATTTGTTCTGTCTGTGTGTACAATTTCTATGTTCTGTCTTAGTAAACACAGAGACTATGTTCACACTCCAGGTTTGTTTCTCAGAGCAGACCTGATTTGTCTGTCCACACATAACCAGTCTGCCTGTTTGGGTTTCTGTGGTAACAGTGCAGGCGTCAGTAACCACAGCCATGCTGATGACGTGACCTCAGGGTTGCCAGGTTTGTGGCATTTATTTTAATGCACTCGTGGGTAAAATTTCAGAAGGTGTTGGTTTTGAACTACTTTAAAAATATGCTGTCGCCGCCAAAAACTCTTATAGTCACACAGTAAAGAAATAGTGTTGGAGATGCCACTTTCTAATATGTGGAATGAGATCTGTAAAATTAGATTAGTAAGATTAAAATAAGATTTAAGAGGAATAAAAATCAATTATAGCTTCCACAAATGTCTGTGATTATACTCTCGAATTTAGGTTAGTTCCCAGCAAGCACTTAATGTTGCTGGGTGGATATATCAATATTGCAGTTTATAATATTTTATTGGAAAACCGGATCTAAATGAAATTAAACATTATATCAATGTTTAGGCCAGACGTTTATTAAACCTTTATAGTAAAATGTTGTAGAGACGTTTAGTTTTGGTTGGTGTATCTGGCGAAATATCAATGTTATTTTAACGTTTGTGTGCTTGCTGGGTTTTAAGTTTATGTAAGGCAGCTTTCTGTCAGACAGTGGGCTGGAAAATGTTTTTTGGGACCTGGCAACCGGGGATTCCACTGTGGTGCCCTTTGTGGTGCGCTTCTTGGATCCATCATTCTGGGTTTGAAGTTTAGTTTTTTGTCACATTCAGAGTGATGCTAAAGGCACTTTGAAATCTGACTTGAGTGGCCTGGGTGTCCGGAAAGAGACAGATCTGCAATCTTGTAATTTTCCTCTTGGATCAGTAAAGTATTTCTGATTCTGATATGTACAAATCTGATTCCATTCAAATGTGGCTTGGATGAGATTTGCAAAAATCTGATTTTATGTGGTTTTTGACTGTCTGTACTACCAAAAGTCAATCTGGATACAGTCTAGATATGCCAAAAATCAGATGTGGGTTTGCTGTGTGAACATATTCAGAGAAACACTCATGATACAGCCCCTAGAGACAGCAGCAGAGACACCTTCTCCCTCTCTAATGGCATTACCCTCTTTCATTTATAAAGTGTCCAAACAGGAAGTTGTAATATTAACACATCTATTTACGCTTCCAGCTATATAAAGATAACAAGCATCAGGGATTATGCCTGTTCTCTTGACTGCTTTTGTAATGACTTTGCACCTGGCTTTCCAGCAGGCACATGATGTTATTAGATGTTATCCTAACGCTAAATTTCTGTCATCTGACATCATAACAAACATTCAACCAAAAGTGAACATCTATTGGCGTTGGTGGCCTGCTGGGCTTAGAGCTAAGATAGTATTTGGGTGGACTTGTTAGACTTAGTCTCACTATTCATAAAGATCAGAAGGAAACTCTCCGGGCCTTCTTTGGCTTCAGAGAACAACAACAACAACAAAAAGAAAAATAATTTTAATGAGTGGTGCATCTTGGAGACTGCTAACCTTGTAGGATGTTCTAGTGCCTAATTCCTAATTCCCACTATTTATTAGGTGGCCATAATATTCTGATATGACTGTGTGATTAAACCCAATACGAATTAAATTAATATTCTTATTTATATTAGTATTGTGTTAATAGTAGTTCTTAAGTTATGCTTGAAAATTTAAAAGCTAATATCTGGAAATGGCTGTCCAGTCAAGCATCTAATACAGTCAGTCAGGTTCTCTCACTGGTTAGGACTTCAGAAGTTAGACAAAATACCATAAACATAAATAGAAGTGACAGTAGAATTAACCAATGAAGTTTGGATTAACAATTCTTAAAAACATAACTCTAGACTTTCTGGATGATCAAGAAACATCTTTGCATTAGCCATTAGGTTTCTGTCAGTTGTTGGAAATCTAAAATAGTGGTGTCTGTTCTATTCCAGGGCTCTAAGCTGAAATTACTCTAAAACTGTAAAGCACAAGATAAAATGTATGTTAATATTTGATACAGATATTAATTTTACAAGCTTCAGATTGACATTCCTAATCTAGAGCTGCCAACAAAGTTCATGTGCACAACTAGCATATGTTTAATGATAACATAACACTGAAAATGTCATACACGAGCTAAACAAAATTTGCCTTATCACCTTTTTCTCCTGTTTTTTTTTTTTTTTTGACAATTTCAACATTTATTTTGGACAAACAATAGTATAAAAATGTGCCCGATGCATTCCTTACAGCACATTAAATATAATAGTATATAGTATATAGTAAATATAATATAGTATTTAGTATTTTTATATGTTAGTGAAACTGCATTAAAATGTTTGAATTTAGTTTCATGTTGTGGTGAAGTTACATATTTTTTTTCAGGCCTTACAGCACAAACCAACAATGAAAAAGTTACAAACACAAATAATAAGTCATACAATCATACAACTACAAATAAGACATTTAATTGTACAAAAATACATATTTTTCTTCTCCAGTTTTACAGGGTTTCTAATATGATTAAAACTTCAAAGATTTGATTATGTGGACCACTGGGTCCTGCATCAAAGGTCAGATATGGCAGATGGAAGATAGAAGACAGGACTAGCTGTCTGATTTATAAACAATATATATTTAATTAAGGTCCAAGAAATCATCATTTGTGTGCAATGACAGATGTTTTTGCTGCAGCTCTAGCACAGGCTGGAGACAGCAGGCAAATGTAATTCCAGTGCATCTGAATGCCATTACAAATTCCACAGTGACATACGGTGTACGCTGACGACAGAGCACACTGAGAGAAGCCAACCAGCTGAAGAGAAGCTCCAACATAGACAATTCTGAATGACTTATATTACTGAAATATCACTGAAAGTTTTCCTGATTTTCTTTAAATGTACTGTACTTTGTACTGTACATTTAATTAAACAATTACAGCCTGTAGTCCATCTGTTTATCTTTATACTTTGTTCTTCAATGATCAGGACCCCACAGAGCAGGTGGATCATTCTCAGTGACACTGATGTGGTGGTGGTGTGTTAGTGTGTGAGGTGCTGGAGATTTTAAGCACTGTGTCTACTCACTGTTCACTCTATTAGACACACCTACCTTGCTAGTCCACATTGTAAATGTTGTAAACATTGTAAATGTACAGTCAGAGACAGTAGCTCATCTGTTGAGACACAGTTGCAAAAACTGAAATTCTCAAAGAACTTGGCTCAACATCATGTGCATCACTAGGTTCCATCAAGCACAATCTTTCTGCTGTCTGAGCCACTCTAACACACACTAACACACCACCACCACATCAGTGTCACTGAGAATGATCCACACACTAGGCTGTGAGAATTTGTGACCGAAGCGGTGGGCAGCCCTTATCCACCGGCGCCCGGGGGAGCAGTTAGGGGGTTAGGTGCCTTGCTCAAGGGCACTTCAGTCATGTCCTGTCTGGGGATCAAACCAGCGACCTTCTGGTCACAAGACCAGATCCTTACCACTAGGCCATGGCTGCCCCCTAGAACAGGGTGAACAAAGTATACAGAGAAACAGATGAACTACAGTCTCTAATTGTAGAACTACAAAGTGCACCTGTATGGACAGTGGATCTAAAATGGACAATGAGATGAGATATAAATGTGAGTCAAGAATGATCCACACTTTTTTTATACTAAAACTTCAGTTGGCTGTAATGTCTTATCAACACTTTCTGTATTATATCTCTGTTTACTTAATATCTGCTGTGCAGGTTTTGAATATGTTACCTCAGTTCATTTATGACTGAAGTGCAACAAAAATGGCCGCCACAATCATGATTTGCAGAAAGAAAAGCAGCGTGAAGCAATTAGTTGTAGATGCATTTGGACATCTACAAACGAAATGTGTAGTGATACTGTAATGAAGGTGAAAATTTCTTAAACCGAATCATTACTGATGATGAGACATAGATTCATCACTACGAGTCTGAGAGTAAACAGCAGAAACATCCTCAATCATCCACCAAGAAAAAGTTCAAAAGTCAAATATCAGCTGGAAAAGTGATGCTGATAGTTTTCTGGGTCCTGAAAAAAAGCTATAAGAGGACAGAGATTCACATCTGATGAAATGGTGGAGACAGCAGTGAATTCGTGGCTCACAGCTCAGTCAAAACGTGTTTTAATAAGGGAATAACAAAACTTGTTTTGTTTTTGACTCACCCTTGTACGAGGTGGTGTTAATGAAGTGTATATTAGTCTTAATGTCAAAGTGAACTGTCCAATCCTAAGAAAGAGAGACTGCAAAATGTTTTAATACTGTGCTAGAGTTTTAGGTGAAGTCACTACTCAAAACTGTTGTGAAGGATGAAAAACAAATGTAACTGGTTACTAGTCAAATCTCAACCTGACCCTAACCATAACACATTCATGTGATGAAAATTCTGTGCATTGGTTGTTTTAATACATTTCTCTCTGAGGCTATTGCATGTGTGCACTTCCTTCAGAACAGTTTTTAGTAGTGATTTTACACAAGACCCAAACAGATACCTAAAAAAAAAAGATTTTAAAATGGTATTTATCTGGCCATTGTTGTACCAAACCACATCAACTAGACCTTGAGTCCTTAATTAAGATCTAGATTCAGTCTGAGCAAATAGAAAGACGTTTTGATGATGTGTTTTTAAAACTACTTTGACTGCTAGTATGTTAGCAATGGTAGCTTTGCAGCTTTAAGCTAAAGAAGCTAAATTTGGACTCAAAACTTGTCTTGACTGATGATCCACACTGGTGATTGGAAGTTTGGCTCTCTTTAGGCTCGGCTCCCAAACAGCTCTTTGCTTGTTATCATTTGTAGACTCATATTTAAATCTGGATGGAGGGAGGGAGAGAGAGAGAGAGAGCGCGCGCAGCTGAAGCATATCACACCAAACCGATTGACAGCTCTTGACTCGGGCCATCAGCCGGTTCATTTTACAAATAGACCGATTCATGGGTCCATGTACCAATGCACCAATTCAAATCGGTTATTTTTTACACCCCTACGAAATAAGCAAAAATAAATGGTTTGTGTGCTGAGAAACCCTTTTGCCTTCAGTCTTTTTATGATCAACTTTATAATTGCTTATTATTGCTTGTTCTTTTTGTGCATTAGTCCTGTTAAAAACATTCTTACTTTTATTTAACATTTTTAATTAAACTTTTAATGGAACACAGGAAAAACAAACACACACTGCAAACAAATTTACAATATCAACAGCAGAACCAAACTCTTAATGTTGAAACACTACATAAACCTTTAGTGCAGATTGGCATTCAAGAAAATCAGACGCCTCAGTTTGGATGGGTTGATGCGATTCCTTCTGCCTGTTCTGCCCCTTTCCTCAGTTTTGTTAGCAGAGCTAATGAGAAATTGGGAGCCGGCTATCATTCAATGGGACTCGGATCTTTTGATTAACTACTGAGCATCAGCTCTTAGAGCCGGCTCTTTTGTGAATGACACATCACTAATCCACACAATAGACTATCACAGAGGAGCCTGAGCATGGTGCTCTGTTATCAGCAGTAAGTGCATCCAGGTTCCGTTACATGGTTCTAATATCAAGTTAATAGAATCTCAGGCATACAAGTTTCCACCAGAATCCTTCAGACTCTGTATACAGTGTGTGTTTGTGCATGTGTGTGCGTGTGTGATATGCTCCTGGCTATGTGGTATTTGGTCAGGTGGGTATTGTGCTGGTGCAGACTTGGTAAGTTTTAGAAAAAAACATTGAAATTTGACTCTGAACATGCCTGAAGTAATAGTTCTTCCCAAAACATTGACAACAGACTGCCAGCTAGTCTTAACACATGCACATAATAATCTGATCATAATCATATTTCTGCAGTTATCTGATAATTCCAGTGTTAACGTAATAAGTAAACACTAAAACAGTAAAATTTTTTACATCTAGGAATCTGATGAAGGGCTAGATTTTATCTCTCAGCACATGTTACTCCAATCTGTTTCTGATTTCTCAGTACATGTATACTCTTAGTCTGATTTCTTTCTCAAAATCTGATTTTCTGTATATAAACACATTGTTTCATCTTCCAAGAGAACCAACAGATTAATAATCAGATTAATCAGAAACATACTGTACATGTGATTTAAGTAAACTATGTTCAATGATACAAACATATAAGTTTTGTTGTATAACATGGCCAAAAAGAAACATTTCCCCAGTCTGACTCAGTCTTATACAAACCGGATTCCAAAAAAGTTGGGACACTAAACAAATTGTGAATAAAAACTGAATGCAATTATGTGGAGATGGCAAATGTCAATATTTTATTCGTAATAGAACATAGATGACAGATCAAAAGTTTAATCTGAGTAAATGTAACATTTTAAAGGAGAAATATGTTGATTCAAAATTTCACAGTGTCAACAAATCCCAAAAAAGTTGGGACAAGGCCATTTTTACCACTGTGTGGCATCCCCCCTTCTTCTTACAACACTCAACAGACGTCTGGGGACAGAGGAGACCAGATTCTCAAGTTTAGAAATAGGAATGCTCTCCCATTCATGTCTAATACAGGCCTAACTGTTCAATTGTCTTGGGCCTGAGCACTGGCACACCTGGCCATGGTTAGAGACTAATCAGGAAATGTTTAAAGCTTCTTTATTGTTCTATTCTGTGTGAAATATTTATGTAAACTGAGCTTAATTCAGCTTTTATTTTTGTTAAAAAAAATGTATTTATTTTTGGTCAGTTCTGTGAATTCCTGTTTTAGATTTTGATGTGAAGTTGTTTCATGGATTCCATTAGGTCAGATGAAGCCTTGTGAAACCTTGACACTTTCCGTCCACTTGGTTTTAAAAAGGCTTCATGTGCACACAAACTCCCAGCTGGTCAAAACCCTTATTATAATTTCAGCTGTTTGTGATGCCTCTTAACTTTCTTACAGCAGTGTCAGCATGAGAATAATCATTCGTTCATTCATTCCTTTTTGATGTGTACACAAATGATGTGTATGTTATGATAGAGGTCTATTAAATGTCTGTTAATAGTATGTTTTCAACATTTAAATAAATCATCAGGACCTGAGATGTTTGTGTACACTGCTGACTGCTTCTAAAGATGGGATAGTGATTGTGTTTATGAATACTGAGATGATATTTCTTCATTCAGCTACAGGATCGTGCGCACCAGAGGATAGAGTCAAGCACCCCTGGAACGCCAGCCTGACTGGAAAAAAGCCTGGATACTAACGCAGCCAGACTGGGCTCAAAATGAGAGAGGGAGCAGCAAACCAATACAACACAAAGAAAACACCAAAAGAACCAAATACTGTAAAACTCTAAGCTGCACGAGGGAGACCAGGTGCCACACAGGTGGAGACAGCTGTGCACAAATGCTACCACTGCACCCAGAGAGTGTGGAAAAAATGTGAAGCTCAAACATAAAACAAAAGCCTCATGGACACCTAAACAGAGGCTCTTACCCTGTAGGGATGTATGCTACCACCTGGGAGTGGGTCTGTATAAATACCCATACTCGACAGGTGCAGTGTCACCCAAAGGGCCCTCTGTGCCACACAAGGGGAGCTGCAGGGGATTTCACCCCAGCACCAAAATCCTGCACCAACGGAGGGTGCGACTACAACCCAATCTATGCCCAAAACCAGGGGGAGGTCCACCGAACCACACCACTCCTCTAAAAATGACCCGCAGTCCCAACTACTTGCAGGTTTACAAGAGGGGCTCCTCCCCAGGTCAATGAAACATGAAACTCCCCTGGCATCCCCACAAACATGTAAGGACAGAAACATCCCTTCCACCAAAAGTGAGAGGAGAGCAGGGACTAGAACATGTAGGATCAGGGGGCATGAACAGGGATGAGCTAGCCCGTAAAAGACCTGTCTGCAGCTGAGGTGGACAGAAGGCGGTAAGATGACTGGCCTGGATGTAACAAATGGCCCCGTGTCAAGCGCGGCTGTAGAGCTGTCTTTAAAAAGCAGCAGGCAGCTAAAATCACTGATTTGCTGCTGCCATAGACCAGAAAGGAAAAAGAGCCTCATCACCAGCAGCCACTGCACTGGAGGGAGACCGAACAGGCCCACATGCAGCACAGCATGGGTGGTGCCCACGCAGGTGGGACTGCCACTCCACACAGAGGCCGGTGACCAACATTAAGGACCGCCATATAGCGGGGGTGGTGGCTATGTGGGCCCTCACACCAGACTAAGAGAGCAGTGCTCTGCTGGTCCAATCACTGCTTCGCGGTGGTGATGCCCAGCCGGGCAACACACTCCAGCCGTGGGCAAACTCTTACACATTAATTATTATTAAGAAACAATATTCAACATGAACATTAACAAGCACATCTTGTGGGGATCAATTACACTTCATATATGTTTATTAGCTCACTACAAACTTATTACTTACACTCAAACCACTTCCTGAACCAGCGAGGATTCAGGCTAGCTAGCTCGCTAAACTGAGCAACTTTGGAAGCGCAAGATGTGGTGTAGTTTAAAATATGGGAGGTTTGATGGGGATGCACTGTTGTCATGACCACGCCCAGTGTTCTGATTGATCACTTCACAGAACCAATGGTATGCAATACTGCTCTTAAAAGATAAACAAAACTCCAAGGAGCATTTGTAAGGCTTTTGGCCACCCATTCTAGATTCTGGGAGATTTTATCTGACTTGCAGGGCATCAGGGAGCCACTATGTATATCATATAATGTGCAGGAGACTCTCAGAACTTCTGGGAGACTTGGAATGTCTGAAATAAATAGAATTTGGTATGAGAAAAGACCCGGGGCTATAATCCCTTATCCAGAGCCTAGGCACGCCCCTGCAGTAAACCCATCATTAGCTTCCATGTGTACCTTGGATTTTGCTTCTGGTAACTTCCAGAAAAATGACACTATGCAGCCTTTCCTAACCTTGCCTTCCTTTAAAGTTTGTCAGGTACATTTCTAAAATATTCAGGGAGGCTTATCCACCTGTTAGGAGGGTTTATTTTTGTAGTGATATTAAGTGAATTCACTGTATATTCACTGGGTTGTTTTACTAGTGGTTAAATGGTTAAGTATTGGATATGTGTGCAGTATCACATGGCATTATTGTAGTTATCTGGGGGGGTCTGTGAGCAATGAGAGCTGAGAGTCTGTGAAGCCCATTTTGAATACAATTTTGCCCAGTTTAGTATACTCTGCGAACAATTTTGTATTGAATAAAATGTAGATTTGTGTGGTTAGTCATGTTAACTGTAACTTATAAGCATTAGTCCCAGTTTCAATGGTTTGGGAGAATTCTTTTATGCACTTTGACACAAACAGTTTAGCTATTAAAGTGACTATTGAGTTGTTTGTTTAAGATTATGATTCACCTTTTTGCCAGTGTGATTTTGGACACAATGGAATTTGACCTCCGCATTTAACCCATTCGTGCAGTGAAACACACACACACTAGTGAACACACTAGGCTGTGAGAATTTGTGACCGAAGCGGTGGGCAGCCCTTATCCACCAGTGCCCGGGGAGCAACAACCTTATTCTAAACTAGCTTAACCTTACTTCAAAACTAAAAAGTAAAAATTGGACTCCAAACATGACTGTAGCTGATCAAGTCAAAGAATAAATAAATATGATTTCTGGGTGAACCTTGCAGTCGTTGCGCCCTTTCAACCCAAATGAAAAGAAAATATTTTTGGGGATTTACATGCTTCGAAAAGCACCAGCTGGGTGCACATGAATAAAAATGTATTTCATCAACACAATTCTTGCCAAAAGCAGTACAGTAACCTCAATGACAGCAATTGTGTGGATGCAACATATTTTATTCATGTGCAACTGATTGACGCACTTGACTCATGGGCTGGAGTAGCAATCCAACAGAAACTGTGCTACTGATGATTTACGGCTTCTTTGGGCACTTAAATGTACTAAATGTCAAATATATGTGAAGGATTGCGACACCATTTACACCTGCACTAATCTGTGGAACAATCGATATCTATCTCTAGATATATCCAAGTATGACCACAGTTGAATTAAACAGTCCAGCCATATCATCATTACGTAGAAGCAGGATGCTACATTCTTTTTTCCATTATACACAGAATAGCCATAACATTAAAACCAACATGCTTACAAGGCTAATTTGTTGTCAATCCTCTGTGTGCCAAAAAACTGCTTCAATACCCCAACGTATGGACTCTATAACACCTCTGACAATGCCCTGTTGTACCTGACACCAAGACATTAGCAAGACGTCCTTTATGTCCTGTGAGTTTTGATGCATAGCCACTGTGGATTAGACTTGCTCCTCCAGCACATCCTACATATGATAAACTCACTAGTCAAAAAATGAGTCATATTGTGTGTTTAAGGTGGTAGTAACTTCAGGCTCCTGCAGATGGCACTGCATGAAGTTGGTGGGGCAATAAATATCTGCAGTGTGTGTATTGAGAAGAGGTAGAACAGTGCTTTGAATGTCTCGCTATCTCATTAAATGTGTAGAAAATGGGTCATCAAGCAGATGTTAATGATTGGCTAAAAGGTTTGATTGTGGCAAAAGTCATAGTGTGAAGGAAGTAGCTGAATTTGCAGGTGTATGGAAGCATACAGTACAGTCATACACAACTACCAGCAGTGGTAAAAATCTAAGTCTAGAGGAAAATCTCCTCAGAAGTGTGGCTGAATGGAAAACTGACATTCAGGAGCATTCACACATCTGCACTGGTCTACAGATTTCAGGCCGCTTGGAAATCAGTGAGACTACCTGGAACAATGAGTAAAATTCCAGTGAATGCCAAGGAGTCACTCCCCAAATTTTAAAGCAAAAGTGGCTGAACAGTGATGTTGCCTACATCCAGAAACTTGTCCAGCCTATGCTAAATCAAATCACAGATGTTATTCATGCTTCTGGATGTATTACATACTTTTATGTACATTTCAGGTGAGCTTATATTACATTGAGGCAGAATTTAGAAGTCACTGATGGTACCTCATACTCACCACTACTGACCAGGAGAACCCAAGAAGTATTGCAGCCATAATTATTTGGCTCATATCAAAAAGGCTCAGGTCTGCATGGTTGCCTATTTTTCTGCAGCTTCCAGCATATCAACTACAAGAATCACATATCCCAGATCATACCAGTGTTACAAGAAGTCACTTAATCTGTGGCTGGCACTAATGTTGTGACTGAGAGGTGCATATATCCTTAGAATATTGCTGTATCCTCTAAAAAATGAGGTTGTTCAGCTGTTAAAATATGAAGAATGCTATACGCAACCCCAGACCAGAGAACTGATATGATGTTGCACAACTACTATTACATTTACGCCTGCCAAACTAAATTAACCAGCAGGTTGCTGTGTGGGCATTTTGGAGAAGCTGGCAATGTGATGATGCCAGTTCAGTGCTCTGCAGTGTTAGCTTGCATGTAGCAACATTCATGTTTTGACTCTTCAGCCTCTTTATTCAGAGGACTCTCTTTGGAAAATTTTATGTCAACAACGGAGTGTGATACAGTTGATTCACTAAAAGTCCATTCATTAGTCCCATAGTGAAAGACCTGGACTTCCTAATATGGGCATAATGCTGCTACAGGATAATGACATGGCTTTGGTGGTTTATATACAGCAAGTCTCACATTGCTAGACTGTCTGGGAAGAGTCTGGTACCCTTCACCTCTTTTTTTACTATTCAAAGAATGAATTCCAAAATTTGACCAATCACAAGCCTGCACCATTGGCATGATGTATGGTCCCAGCTAACAGAGAACATTATAAGAATGTTTAGCACATTTAAAAAAAAGTTCCAGGAAAGTTTGTCTGTAATGTTACTGAAACAATCTTCCCAGAATGTTTTGAAAATGTTATAATGGTTTGCATCACATTTTTTGGAATGTTTCTCACCAAACTTTCCCAGACAGACAAATGCTCACATTACGGCAATGTTTGAAATAACATCAGCGAATGGTTTTATTGGTTGTGAATATCATGACGTCAGATCATTTGAGCTGGAGAAAGTGAGGAGCGTCAGCAGTTTGTTTGAGTTGGAGGATGTTCAGTGTAGACAGTGTAAAGGTCAGTCAGGTCATGTTTATTTCATATAATTTATGAATGAATGACTGCTGCACTTACATAGCACCTTTCTAATACCCAAGGACGCTTTACAATCAAAACAATCCTTTAACACACTTAGAACTTAACCACAGACACTGGCAAGAAGCAGCAGCCATTCATGCCCAGAGTGCTCTCAACAGGAAGTGGCCATTCACCCCGGAGGACTGCATTGATCACCCAGGACAGAACCATATTTGAGCATACACACACACACACACATACACACACTGCACAGTAAATCCACCAGTGTTAAATCAACACTATTGGAGTTAAATTAACACTGAGGGTGTCAAAATGTAACACTCTCAGTGTTAATTTAACTCTTAGAGTGTTGATTTAACACTGGCAGATTTACTGTGTGATATACATATTCATTCACATACACCAGGGTCATTTATTGTAGCCAGTTCACCTCACCTCCACACTGTAAAAAACTCAACTTAGTCAGGTCATCTTCTTGCTTTGACTCAGTTATGTTGTATAGACATTACATGTTAAATTTAAGCTACATAAACTTAACATGTTATGTCATAACTGAGTCAAAGCAAAAAGATGAATTGACTAAGTTAAGATGAGTATACACATTTTTTAACACTGCATGTTTTTGGACTTTAGGAGGAAACCCATGCAGACATGTGAATAACATGGAAACTCCACCCAGATGGAGACTTGAACCCAAGACCTCATTGCTGAGAGGTGAATGTGCAGTCAGTGTACCATGAAAACTTTTTTTGTCTGTGTGTCAACATCTATAAAACTTGACAGATTCTGTGTTCTAAAAAACATTTTTTTTCTTTTTAAAATTTTTGCCAATTTTCTCCCTTTCCCAATGGGGTAGTTGTCAATTAATCCAACCAATTAGTGGCTCTCCCCATCACTTTTCACTGTCTCTGACTCTAGGAGGGTGAAGACATGCACAAGCCTCCTCCTTGCGTGCGATACAGCCACCGCCTCTTTTCAAACTACCACTGAAACACCATCACTGGGGAACCAATGCACTCGGAGGAAAGCGCAGGGTCTCTAGTTTCAAATGGACCAATCAGTAGACGCTTGAGCCAGTGAACATTGCAATGTGTGAGTGATAGGGAAAGTGAGTGCCATCTTCCTGCCCAAAGGGAGCACTGCCAATTTTGCTCTCCTGGGCCCCGGCTGTTGATGGCAAACAGCATGACCAGGATTCTAACTCACGATCATCTGGTCATATGGAAACTAATTTCTAAATGTTGATTTTAAACTGAATTGTTTGCTGGGGAATTAGCTAATTTTAAAAATGGAGTAATGACACAAACAGTCCATTGAGAAACTCAAATGTGTACAATATAGTTTTTCAGTAACTGACAAAAAAGACACAGTCAACAAACTTTGGTACCTGTTCAGATGAGTCAGCCATATCTGAAATAAAAGACCAATGTCCCTCGTATTTACAGTTTGAATAAGTTACTTTTAATGATGAGAAAGCAGTCCCAATGGCTCGGTGCAGCTGCTCACTTAGACCGAATATAGCTTGAACATCAAGTACAAAATGATGCCTATATATGAAAGTGCAGAAAACCAATCAGAATGCAGTTTGCAGAATCCTGACAGTATTGCCAAGTTAACACACTAAAGATACCAAACTTTGCATAGGCAGGGTGTCTATGACTAATTTAGATCTATCTGCTCCAAATATTATACCTTATACATCATGTTTTTATGTTTGAATACACTATGATTCACCAGGTCTCCACTGTGGTGACTGTGACCCTACTCTATATTGAGGCATTTCACTGATCTTACAGTATCTCTGTGTCAGCACTGTGAGAATCACATCACTGTCCTGTCATTATATCCCTCTGCTAGCCTGTGGCTACTGATAATGTGCAGCATTTCTATGAGTTTCTGTCTTTAGCCAGCATGGGATAGATCTACTGCCTTAGGCTTTAGTATCTCCAGCATTAAGGACACTCCAGGATCTGAAAAAACAGATATCTTCATCACTCTTTCCCTTTGTGCAAACAAGACAACGTAACTAAGGTACACTTTCACAAAATAAAGTCTTCTGAATGGGTTCTGGCCTAAATATACATTTGAGGAAAGGACATAGAAGCTTCACATTTAGAAAGAAGGTTTAAAACCTTGAAATCCCAGGTTTATATAGCATTCGTGCTTGTTATTGTGTTATTACACAGACATAAGTGCAAACTGTGAGTTACTCTTATGTTTTAAGAACAATAAGTATACACCACTGAAAGATTATTTTGGGAACCAGAAGACATTACTCTATGGAATTTCTCCCAAAACAAAAGCACTATTAATAGATGGTATTAGCTTATTAACACTAGAACTACCAAACCTCTGCCATTTGGCAGATATACCTTTAACTTAACACCTGACTAAATTAAACTAAATGCCAAAATTAAGGTAAAATCATGAAAGTTCCTCCAAACATGCAGCAATACAGTCATACATCAAAAAAATTAAATATGGTGAAAAATTCACTTTTATTGATAACTTACCGGTAATTCAATCATATATGTGGGCGGCACAATGGCTTAGTGGTTAGCACGTTCGCCTCTCAGCACTGAGGTGTTGGGTTTGAGTTCCCATCTGAGTGGAGTTTCCATGTTCTCCCTGTGTCTGTGTGAGTTTCCTCTGGGGTCTCCAGTTTAGTCCCACAGTCCAAAAACCCAAGTCCCACAGTGCACCCAGCGATGGATTGGCGCCTTGTCCTGGGCTTAGTTGAATAGTGTAATGCCCTGCCCTGCACCCAGTGAGGAAGTAGGGGATTAAATGCAACCCTTATAAGGATTAAGCGTGTGATAATGGATGGATGGATGGATGGATGGATGTCATATAAGTTATATTCATTTACACCCAAAGGACATATTTCAAGCATGTTTTGTTTTAATGTTGATCAGTATGGCTTATAAAGTGATGGTTTGAGGTGTCATGTCATCTGCTGCTGTTGCTCCACTGTGTTTAGTCCAAACTCAACATCTACCAGGAGATTTTAGAGCACTTCATGCTTCCATCTGCTCACAGGCTTTATGGAGTGGCCCAGCAGCTGCCCACAGTGCCACAACCACTACTGACCATCATATTACTGTCCAGACAACTCATGAGCTATAAGTCATAATGATCAACATGAAAAGAAAAAAAATGTTACTTTCTGTGTAAAGAATATTAAATATGACAGTTTACCTTTTAGAATTCAAATGTGAACAAAAACGTTTTCACTCTATTTCTTGATGCATGCAGTTCAGTATAAACAATACAGTTATCAATACATGAATATCTCACTTCTAACAAACTTCATGAGAAAGGATAGAACAATGCTGCTCTTCATCTACAGATGAGGGGTCTAATTACACTCTCCCAGAATAGATCAAAGTCATTTTGAAGGAAAACTGAAGCCTATCTTCTTTTTTTTTTGGTTACCCCAAGGAAATAACAAAAGCATCACACATCCCCAGTCCTTATTATGGAAATGAATGAAGAGCATATACAGTTTGTGTAACCTAAATGTCACAATCTTCTCAAACAGCGTGAACAACAGCATTGAGATGATCGTGCCGATGGCTCTGACTGATCTGAGATCAGCTGTACGGCTGTAAGAGTGAGGTGTCTGCTCGTACTAAAAATAATCCAGTCAGAGACTCTGCATCTGTACTGCCACACAGAGGAGCTGCGGCTGTCTGATCAGGAGAGTGATGGCTGGAGAAAGAGCTAATTAAAACAGGACAGAGGATGTGTTAAAGAGCAGAAAACGTGTGGGAAAGAAAGTGTGTGTGTGTGTGTGTGTGTGTGTGTGTGTGTGTGTGTATTAGCATGATTAACAGAGCAAAACCTTTTTTTCTTTTTGGTTAATAAAATGTAGTTATACATACAGTAGTCATATCAGAATATGATGACTATGCTTGGCTTGGCTGACACTAGCACTTGTGAACACTCACCAGAGTCATCGTTCTGATCTGACACCAGTGAACCATGGATCATCACTGTTATGCCTTTGGGAGACACTCAATGTAGAAGTTCATTCTCAGTGCACCTTCACTACAGCAGCTCTACAACATCCCACAAAGTTAGTTTTTTTCTGAGATGCTGCCACCACCATGTTTCACCCCTTACACTATTATCATGTCCTTTTGGACTTCAGTCACATCACGTCCTTTATCCATGATGATGGTTTTACACTCTGCTACAACTGACTGGTGTTCTCACTTATTAATACATGCATTAAACCCTGTCATGTGACATCTGTGACATCCCAGGCAGAGTTCATTCCAAACAAGAGGTTGTCATAATTTTCTGATATGACTGTGTACCAGTATTAATTTTGACAGGTGCTTTTAATTTAGTTTTAGTCTTAGTCTTCTGACTAAAATGTATAGTAGTTTTAGTCAAATTTTAGTCATGTAGTTATTGTTAGTTTTAGTCTAGTTTTTGTTGATGAAAACTGAAAACATTTTAGTCTAGTTTTAGTCAATTAAATGTTTAAAATATTTAATCTAATTTTAGTTGTATTTTTTAGTTACACTATTTTAAATTAGAGCTATTTTAGACTGCTTACTGTTATTTTAATAAAACAATAGTCTTTAATTTTTGTTACATTTAATAACACAATGACATCAGATATTGTGGAAGAAAGTTGGCCCATTTTTCTTTTTCTAAAACACTTTGCGTTTATTTAACTTTTACATGACAAAATGTAGTATGTAAAAACAATTTGGTATCAACCTGACTAAACACACACATTAACAGCAATCCCTTCACAGCCTCTTAAAAACCAGAAATTATTTATATCTGCATAAATATCCAGTATAACAAACAAATAACAGACACATGAGAGAAGTCTGCCCTCTGAGCTTTCTGTCACAAACGATAAAGAATAGATTAAGAGGGAAAGAGTTGGGTTTCTCCGGTGTGCTGGCCTTTCCTCATTTCTTTTACTTGTTCCTGTTGGCTAACATTAACTTGCACTTAATGTGGACTACCATGGCTTACTTGCCTTTATATGACTGTATGTTAAAATGAAACGGAGGCTGTATGTGTGTGTTACGGCTCCAGTTAGACGTGTTTGATGATTGTTACACTTATATAGTGCCTTTCTCAAACCCAAGGACGCTTTACAATCAACACCCTCCATTTTTTTACACACACTCAATCACACACACCGGCGAGAAGCGGCAGCCAATTGCGCACAGCGTACTCTCAACCGGAAGCGACAGTCCACCTGGAGGAGGGATCACGAGCTACGTCAGGAGGTCCACCTGACAGCGAAGGCCAACTCTCATGCGACACGCGTTAACCGACGGCGAAGAGCGGCCACACACACTAACTCACACACATTTTT
>BRDA01053970.1:0-14822 GCA_036984385.1 Crenuchus spilurus | reverse complement strand
TACATTATACAACACTTCCTCCTGTACTGTGCACTGATACATTATACAACACTTCCTCCTGTACTGTGCACCGATACATTATACAACACTTCCTACTGTACTGTATACTAATACATTATACAACACTTCCTCCTGTACTGTGCACTGATACATTATACAACACTTCCTCCTGTACTGTGCTCTGATACATTATACAACACTTCCAGTGTGGGTCACCTATGCTGACCAAATGAATAACATATTGTTATTAAAACAATGAAAATACTGTTCAGAAATATTCTCACATTGTCTTTGTCATCACTTGTCACTCTCCTGAGATTTTTACACTTGTTGCTTTGTCATTAGACAGTCGTGAAGAGGCTTATAAAGCTCTAAGGAAGCTTGTGAAAGAGTACCTGGGTTTGGAGGAACAAGCAGAAGCGGGAGACAGTGAACATCCGGGTAAATCTCATAGTTTATTTTTTTATTTTAATGTAAATGTATCTGTTTCTTATATCAGATGTTGTCACAGACATACATGTAGCTGCTCTCTCATTTCTATGACTTTTCACAGGTGCTGAAGCACATCTGTGTGTGTGTGTCACATGCTTCACATGCTTCTTTCTTTTTCAGACATGACTGGAGAGTCTCTGGCAGCCGAAAAGGTGGACGTAAACCATACAGACTCCTACAGCAGAAATTACTGGAACAAAGTACAGACTGGACTGATTCTTCAGAAAACTTCAGCGGTGAGTTGCTTCCCTTACAAACTTCAGCGCTGTTTTAAACAACGGCACCTAGTCTTTCATGCTCTCTTTCACCTTCTGTGTCACAATGTAGTTAATTAATTAGTTTTACACAATTGTGGATTGATATTTATAGTCTGTGGCATTGTGATAAT
Source organism: Crenuchus spilurus (assembly GCA_036984385.1). Taxonomy (NCBI): domain Eukaryota; kingdom Metazoa; phylum Chordata; class Actinopteri; order Characiformes; family Crenuchidae; genus Crenuchus; species Crenuchus spilurus. The sequence continues at coordinate 13,942 of BRDA01053970.1, read as the reverse complement.
TTACAGTGGTTTTAGACAGTCTAAGCTTAGCTTAACCAATACATGGTTCGTGCCATGCTGTGGTCTGGTGATCAGGGATCTGGTTTTGTGACCAGAAGGTCACTGCCTCTATCTTGCCCTTGAACAAGGCACCTAAACCCTAACTGCTTCCCCAGGCTCCATGGGTAGGGCAAACAAACACACCCCTCCCTTCAGAATATTCGCTCCCACAATGCATGCATGTGTATTGTTAAGGTAAAGACACACTGAACTTACAGACCAAAACAAGTATAGAGAATATGGTAATAAGTTTTAGTAAACTTTTACTACAATTGCTGCTGCTAAACAAACCAGTTTACAAACAATACTGAGTTATTTCTGAGAAGTAAAAATAGGTCAGTGTTCCTCATCTATTATGGAGGAATAGAGCAACATCCTCATGCTTTTCATCACTCCATCATTCAAACAACTCACTAATGTTTGCACGCACCATCACCTTTGCCCCTCCCCTTCCCCCTGTCCTGTGCACGAGAACCAAATGCCTTGTTGCTGATACGCTGGAATAGTAGTGTTTCTCAGTCCAAGTCGCTTTGTTGTTTACAGAGTCTGGGCTGAGTATGAAGACTATACTTTTTCCAATGTGAACATGGACACTGCTAACAGTATATCTGCTGAATTTTACAAAACGTGCATTGGATTGAAATGGTGTACAGCGTATTTTAAGATGAGACGAATATGAGAGTAAATATGACAAATCATGTTTATTAACATTGGTAACACTTTATTATAACTTTCATTAATAAGACATTAACTAATGATTAATAACTGTGAACAAATCATCATAACATGAACAAATGTTTATAAATGTCAGTTCATGTAGTTATTAATGATTGTATTCTTTTTTGCAAATGTTAGCAAATCATTAGTAAGTCATTACTAAATCATTATTAAATCATTTGTTAATGAAATTCTCATGAACTAATGATTTGTTCACAATTATTAATCATTAGCTAATGAGCTATTAATGAAAGTTATTAGAAAGTGTTGCCTTAACATTTACATAAACACGTGTTAGACATTTAGATGAGAGCAGGTATTGCAAATAAAAACAATTATGTCGTTCACAATGAGCATGAATAAGTTCTTATATTAGCCAGACTATTGGAGATTTGGACATATAAACACTTTGATTGCTCCACTGACTTTCACACAAAGCATATACAGCACTTTTATTTATTATGTGTTTAAGATGAATTAGAACTAGCTCTGTTTAGACTGGTTTAGTCTGGTTTCTTAGACTTATGCATGTAAACGTGGCTAATGATATGTTCATGCATATTTATGTTTAAGTGTTTTTATATTGGAAGCTGTTTGTAGCTTCATATCTGTTATAACCCTACTCTTCTTTCCTTGTATGGTAGGAATTGGCCTCTATCCACAGGAAACAACAGATGGTTCGAGAAGCATTGATGGCCAAGAGTCCTGGGGCTTATACGCAGCTCTTTAAAAGGTACATGTACAGACCTATACAGTCACCTATACAGTATGAAAGATGTCACCAAACATGTCCAGCAGAGGGGGCTGTTGAGGGCTCTTTTTTATTATAAGTAATGTATTATACACTCTTAAAAGAGATGGTTCTTCAAGCGTTCTTTAGTAAAGAAAATTGTTCTGTGGAAGCTTAAACATTCTTCAAATTGACGAGGAAAGTGTTGTAGATGGTTCTATACAGAAACTTTTTGAAAATGGTTCTGTATAGCCCCAAAAGGGTTCTGCTGTAGTTACAATGTCAAGCTTGTAATAATAGAAGAACCCTTTTTGGTGCTGTATAGAGCCTTCTAAAACACATTCCTCATTACTCTGAAAAACCTTTTCATCATGCAAAGGATGAATGAATGTTTATAACTCTGTATAGAACCCCAGCAGGCATGGAACCTATGATACCCAAGCCGCAGAGCATCTCTAATGAGAAGCAAGTTTGGTTATATTTGTATATATAACCTTATATTTATATATATTTTATTTTTTTATTTATTCATATATATATATAATTTTAATATTGCTGGGCTTAAAAGCCCAGAAAAAGCAGCTTCCTGTTTAAGAAGATAGCACAAAGCTGAAATATTTACTCTGTTTAATTAAATAAATACATTTTTGGCTAGACATGCTGCCGTGGTTCAGTGAGGTTTTGTTCTGTATTTGCAGCGTGTTTGTGAATCTGCACTGTGTTGGGTCTTCTCAGCCAACATATGTAAGCAATGTGAAACCACTTGGATTAAAAGTGTGTGTGTGTGTGTGTGTGTGTTTGTTACAGGTATGTTCACACAGCTCCATCGTTATTGGCCCCTCATTCCCAGCCTGGTCACTCTTCCTCCTTGATCCCCAACATTGGCCGCCCCTTACCTGACCGCCTTGAGGACAGCAGGTACATCACACACAGCCTGTCCCTAAACTCTGACCTGCCGACACACTCGTCCTGTTCACCACACACACTCTCTCGCAGGCCTAAATGAGTACGTTCATTACTTACCCAGACACACCATCGCTCATTAAGCTTTTATAGTAAAACAGCACATTTAAAATTACACCTGTAGTTTTTCATTCCCTTCCTGTTTTATTCATCCCAGCTCAAATGTCAGGGGTGTCCTCTCGAGGGCTAAAAAAACGGCAGCTCTTGCTTACCAAAGCGCCATATGGGGGATGTGTCTGAGCATACATAAATGCAGATTTATGGCTATCGGTGCTTGTGTTGCTCCTCTGTGTCTGCTTACAGGGCATAAATAGGCTGGGGAACTCACAACTACATCTGTGAAATATGCATGGCCTCGGGATATTTAAACGTGCACTAATTTAGCCTGTTAAGAAGAGTCCTGAGAGACTCTCTTTCTAAGTCGCCAAACCAGCCCGCTGAACTGATTTTGGAGCATATTTGATGAAAAACACACACACACACACAGGCTGTAATTGTGTTAACGTTAGCTTTTTGTTTCTTCCTCTGTTGGGAGAAAGCCAGATGCCTGTGGATGCACTTATTCTGCATCTAGTGATGAAGCTCCGAAGCCAAAGTGGTTTCTTGCAGGCTCCAGGGCCCTCATTGTAATAACAGAAGCATTCTAAAACTTGCGTCTCTAACATGCTGTTAATGGATGGTGTGGGATTCTGCTTAGTTAATTCTTTATTGACGAGTGCATTTTAAATCCATAAAGGAACTCATATAGGCTCCATGCAATATTTTGTCCTGTCAGTAATATTTCCCTGACAGCTGTATTAAGTGCAGTATTGGGTGCAGAGCCAACATGCCTCCGATACATCAGATTAATAAGTCTACATATTATAAATACCTCGCTCGCTCACTCACCGTCTGTCCTCCTCTCTCACTCTCTCAGCTCAGAGGAATCTCGTGCCAGTTCTGGCCTGTCCATGCATAGCTCAGCTGGGGCATTCTCTGTGGGGAGCCCAGCTGAGGGTTATGATCCAGGTTCAGTTCCAAAGGTGGAGCCCTTGGATATTTCTCTCTTAGGACAAAACCTGGAATCACTCAAAGGTGAGGATCTTACATCTCTGCTTACTGTAAAACACAATAACATGACTTATGTTTCATTTACAACTCTCACATGACTTCAGAAAAGAACATCTTGGGTTCCCTAAAATGTTCAGTAACGTCATAAGAACATTTTAATGTCGTCTAACTAAGCTTCTTCATAAATGTAAGTATTCTGATCCATTTGTGACTCGTTAAGTACTTTAACTTTTAAATTCACATGCAGTTCTACCTCAAAAACTACAGAGGACACTCATTCTCACTCATACGGTGGCTTTTGCATGGAAACAGCACCTTAATATACAGGCGCATCTCAAAAAATGAGACTATCATTAAAAAGTTAATTTATGTCAGTAATTCAGTTCATAGGGGGAAACTCAGATTATATACACAGTAAATCTGCCAGTGTTAAGTCAACACTATTAGAGTTAAATTAACACTGAGGGTGTCAAAATGTAACACTCTCAGTGTTAATTTAACTCTAATAGTGTTGATTTAACACTGGCAGATTTACTGTGTAGACTCATTACACACACAGAGTCTATTTCAAGTGTTTATTTCTTTTAATGTTGATGATTATGGCCGAGTCAGAATCTCAAAACAGAATATTATAATAAGACCAATAAAAAAAATGATGTTTAATACATAAATGTTGAAAAGTATGTACAGTATATACACTCAGTACTTGGTCAGGGCTCCTTTTGCATGAATGACTACATCAGTGCGGTGTGGCCTGGAGGTGATCAGCCTGTGGCACTGTTGAGGTGGTATGGAAGCGCAGGTTGGTTAGTGGCCTTCAGCTCGTCTGCATTGTTGGGTCTGGTGTCCCTCATCTTCCTCTTGACAGTAGCTCAAAGATGCTTTGTGGAGTTTAGCTCAGGTGAGTTTACTGCCCAGCACAGTGATACTGTGGTTATTAAAGCAGGTGTTGGTACTGTTGGCAGTGTGGGCAGATGCCACGTCCTGCTGGGTAAATGAAATATGCATCTCCATAAAGCTTGTCAGCAGATGGAAGCATGAAGTGTTCTAAAATGTCCTGGTAGTCGGCTGCGCTGACTTTATACTTGATATAACACAGTGGACCAACACCAGCAGATGATGTGGCTCCCCAAACCATGGATTGGGGAGCCATGTCATCTGCTGGCAAGCAGCATGATCCTCAGATCATAGTGACAGCGCCTTAGCCCACTGAGCCACCCTTAAGTTTACAGCTTGTGCAGGTGAACAGAGATGTTGACTGAGATCTGGGACATTCACTGTTAATGAAGGCAGCATCACTGTGTTTGTCTCATAACTAATGAGTCTTGCTTCACTCACATATATTTGCTCCCTCTTTGATTGTAGAGTCAAGTCTGACCCCGGATGCCCCTCGCTCGGCCCCAGAAAGAGTCTCTCCAACACTGACCACCTCCCCAGGCCGCCCAGGCTCCAACGCCAAGCCCATTCTGCCCCCTATACCATCCGGACGCAAAGCTGCTGAGTCTGGTCCAAAGCCATGAGTTAATGGAGAGCGAGGTGAAGACACATGCCAGGAGGGGTGAACAGAGAGTCGTTTCTAATTCGAATAAACTCATTATATGCCATATAGACTTAGATCATAATCCAATATGTTCTCATTTAAATTGCATCTGTCTCTTAATGATGATACAGTAACTGATGAAGAACCAATGAAGCACAGTTGTGTGACGTGAAGTCTAAATTGCATGGTAAAGCATGAATAATGCTGAATATTAGCTCACATTACACTTATCACAGCTTTACTCACCAGTTTACCAGTCTGCTGTCTCGCTGTGCTGAGTACGAGTTACGTTAGAGCTTGTTCACAATAACACGGTAAAAAAAATCAGTAATAAAGCCATGAAAGAAGACATTTTGGAAAATTGAGTGCATTAACTTTTTGAGCACGCTTGCCATTTGCAGTCACTTATTGTGTTGTGTGTGTGTGTGTGTGTGCTCATACACACACCTGGCCATCTGTCAATGTCAAACCCTGAAACCAGCAGATGTTGTAATGATCTTATAATTTTAAAGGCAGTTTCAGACAAGACAGGCCCCCAGAGCTCACAGGCATAACCTACTTTCAGTCGGTCTTCACACCTCCCTCACATTACCCAAATACACGACCTCTCACATCTGGATTGTTCACAGAACATATCCTCTGAACCATATCAGAGGCTCTTTTCAGGTGAAATGATCCTAAAACCTTTATAAACCTTAGAACCAAACCCTTTAAGCACCACCTACTACTGATCCCACACAGTGTAGTGATGCTCTAACAGGACAACAGCCAATCAGAAAGCTCAACAGCTGCCAGGGAGGTGAGCTGGTCCTGGTGGTCAGGGGTGCCCTGATTTTGGCTCGTCAGGGCTAAAGAGCTAGTCGGGATGAAGAAGATGATGGCATCCACATGCCAGGCGATGCTTGGTAACCCCACCCTGCACAGCTACAAGGGGTTGCCTGGCATGACCCGAGTGACACTGGGATGGCTGGGTAAGGAGTTGTGACATTCACTGAACTCTACCTCAATCTATGAATCCCATCACACCCTGCATGTACTTATAACCTGATCATCCTCATGCAGCGCCATCTACAGGAGCTTGAAGGTACCACCTAAAACACTTGTCATCTCATTTGTTTAACTGGGTTCTCTTTATATACTTTTAGGATTTATGTGAAAATGTGTTTTAGGTCATATTTATATACACTTTATTCTCTGCAGTTTATTTGTTTTATAGTAGCGTGTGTGTGTGTGTGTGTGTGTGTGTGTGTGAGAGAGAGAGAGAGAGAGAGTTAGAGAGAGTATCATCACTCACTGAGATGTCCGACACTAAAATATGGTCTTGTTCTCCAGTCCTGGACAGCTTTTGCCTGCTTGGATCAATCATTAACAAAAATGGATCCAGCAGAACCAGACTGAGACTCAGCAGAACAAGGATGAAGGAACTGGAGAAGATCTTCAAAGACGAGACTTGTCCAGACTGTGCTCTTCTAAAAAAAAGCAGAACAGGGAGAATATTGATGCCTTTGAACTTTGGTGACTTTTGGAGAGAACCTTGAACAGATAAATGGATTCTGGACCAAATCAAAGCTCAGCTTTCACTAGAAGCCCAGACTGAAGATCTTTTGTTTTGGACACACTGACACACTATGAGAAGAACCAGACAGGTATGCTGGAAGATAAAAAAAAGAAGAGATGAGTGGATACAATCAGCGGAATAAGGAATAAGACATTGAGACCCAAAGACGCAAACAGAAGACAGGACGTTCTGGAGAAACATTGGTCAACAGGAGTCAAAATCGACTTAATAATAATATGATTTTCTTCAGTGCTTAGCTGCTGCAGTACATCTCTAAGCTTAGTTTGTTGAAGCGCTGTAACAGACGCCTTAAAACATTTTATCCATCCATTCTTGTAAAGCTAGAAGGCTACTGTAGTTCCCCATCCCTGCTTCTAGCCTGGCATTGAGATTACTGGCAGGTATTGAAAAGCTGTGGTGTCCCGTCTGAAAGACTTTGAGTTTAGAGTTGATCTACAGATCCTACACGTCCACATTATTCTTTTATCCTTACAGTTTGATTATAAAGAACATTATGACCACCCCTGGTTTAGAATGGCTTGGGCCTGGGGTGTCACAGATGCCACCAGTCAGTTGTAGCGGTGTAAAACCAGCATTATGGACAAAGGTTGTGATGTGACTGGTGACATGATAATAGGGTACCGGGTGAAGCATGGTGGAGGCAGCATCTCAGAAGCCTCGGTGTGATCCTGGATGACAAGTTATTGTTTTCTACTGACATCTCAAACTTCACTCAGTCATGTAGGTTCCTCCTCTTCAGCATTTAACAGATTAGACCCTTTCTAACTCAGGATGCCACCCAGATGCTTGTCCGGCATATCAAGACATAACTCGTTCCTTCTGGTCTTCCTATGTGAGTCGTCAGGCCCCTGTAGCTGATCCAGAATGCAGCTGCTCGGCTGGTCTTCAATCAGCCCAAGTTTTCCTACGTCACTCTACTGCTGTGTTCACTTCAGCACGTTCCTGTAGCTGCTTGTATGAGATTCAAAACCCTGATGTTCGCCTACAAAGCAAAGACTGGACCAGCTCCGTCCTACATAATGACAATGGTCAAGTCTTGACTCGCATCTCAAACCATTTAAGCTTATAGTACGGCTCGGCTTGACCCACCATCCTTCAAGACACGTGGAAGACTTGCATCAAAACAAACTCCCACTGACTGTTCTAACAGCAGAGTCCCTCACAGTCTTCAAACAGACTGAAGAGCATCTCTTATATTGTGTATAATTGTGTATCTTTCCTTCTTTCTAGGTATTAGTGATGGTTTAGTACTAACAGTGTCTGAACTGAAGAGTAGTTTGGACTCTAACCTGTCTGTACTAGTTGAGATAATTCTCTTAATGTAAACAAAGCACTGATGTACATCACTCTGGATAAGAGCATCTGCCAAATGCCGTAAAAGTAAACGTAAACATACGCCACTAACTTTGTAGGATGTTCTGGAGCTGCAGTAGTGAAGGTGTTCTGTTGACATATTGAGGCTCGGCTTATCCAAGCCACCAACATGCAACACACCAACTTCTGTTTGAAGGCAAAACCTCCAAAATGTCTACTCCATGTTCCACTGTATCCAGATTAATTCCCTGTCAAGATGGAGGGGAAACTTTCTTATTGGCTTTTTAATTAGAGAATGCCATCTTTGCAGTGTGTGGGTGTTTTGTTAATTAAAAGCATCACGTTGAGTAATGAAGTGCTAATGGAATGTAATTGCACCAATCAATATACTGTACATGTTGAGCACTATCTGGTCACCAAGATGTTTTCCAGCAGCAGAAATCTGCACGTCAACCCAACGACGTCCTCTTGTATGGTGACAAATTAACGGAGTCCACATGGCTTAATGAAATGGTTTGTAAGTTTGATAACGATGTGAATATTATTACCTCATTTTGTTACGTTTCTTCAAATCCCCTCAAGTGTAATAATAACTACAGCAATGGCAATGTTTTGTAATGGAGGTCTTAGCTATGCTTGACCTGACTCACTGATGGAATCTCGATCAGTCCGGTTCTGCGCTCTAGATATGACACACTGGATTACATCTTCTCTACAGACAATTACAATCTGCATATTTGACGTTTGCATACAGCTGCAAAGTCTTCTCAGCTGCTCTAACTCACTCCAGCCTCGCTGCAATACGAGCACAAAGAGTCTAAATCCTGCAGGAAGCCGTCAGTGTGGCTCATAAAAACGACTTTCTTCTATAGTGTTTGATTTGAGTTTAGAGCAGTGCTCTTATTATAGTTTAACAGGTTTATTTACTGCTCTTTGATGACCCTGGGCAGGACTGCAACTCCACCATCTAACCAGAAACAAATGTAGATGTTAAACGTTCCTAACAGATGTTTTGTCTGACGGACAGTGCAGCTCTCACAAGAGAACCTGAATATGTAGAACAGTTTCAGATGCTGATCATCAAAAACACTGAAAGTGTCTGAAGTCATAAAGTCATCTGATGTCATCGCATCACATTTATTTTTATCTTTAATTATCGCCTATTTTTGGTGCATCAGAATGTGATCATGGTCATAACAGAATATTATGACCACCCCTGGTTTGGAACGAACTCAGCCGGGATGTCACGTGACAGTTTACTGCATGTATAAATAACTGAGCACACCAGTCAGTTGTAGCAGAGTGTAAAACCATCATCATGGACAAAAGACGTGATGTGACTGATAATAGCTATGAAACATGGTGGAGGCAGCATCTCAGAAACCACTAACTTTGTGAGCTCTTGTAGGGAAGGTGTACTGAGAATGGAATATATATTGAGTCTCCCAATGGTGGAACAATGGTGTACCATTGATGCCAAGGGGAATGATGACTCCAGCAAGTGGCACAGAGGAATCGACACACCAGTTGACTTCTATAAAGAACACAGGAGCCACTGAATACTCCAAGCAAGGGTTGATTAGTCCACTTTCAGGAAGGTGGTCATTATATGCTGTGCATATTAATTGGAATATTTGTCATTTTTTAAACAAAATACAGAGTATCTACACATGTGAAGGTAGGTGTTCAGATGCCTTGAATCATTTAATGATAATATGCAGTATAGTAGGAGAAGTACGCAAACCCCTTCCAGTCTTTCTTTGAATAGCATCTGTTTTTAAACATTTCATTCTCATACATTTGTTGACAAACTGGAGATTATCTGACAATCTTTAATCAGCCTTCCATGGATGCTGCTTTTGTACCAAATCATGAGTGAAATCACCCTCTGGAATTGGCACCCCCATTGACAGCATATTAAGAAATGTCTGCAAAAACACATATATAACTCTGGGATATTTTATCCTAGAAACAAAACTAAACATACCCCGGAACAGGTGTGCTTATTAAATATATATATATATATATATATATATAGTTCTATCTATATATATGTGTATATATATATATATAGCTTGAATTGAAATATATTTTTAGATATTTGTGAGAGGAGCTTAAATAAGCAGAGACATGTTTTTCAGAGCGAGTCGGACGGCTACGCATTTTTTCCCACCAAATGATTTGATCTGTCATTCATATGATAATGACATGGTAATTCCAGACATCCCATTGGTGGATTATTGGTTGTGGAATTTGTAGATTGTGAACCTGAACAAAAGACCTCTCACCTGAGTGTTCACACCTATCTCATAAATATTCAGTCTAGAAACCACTGAACGAGTAAAATAGAGTCACCTCACATTAGTTAAGCTTTAGAAATAAAACCACATACAATTTCTAAAAGCTGTAACGAGCAGTGTGTAGCCAACACCTGTTTATTCTGTTCTGAGCTCAAAAGTCTTGGCTAGAAATGTTTAGTGTGTTTATCACATCTGAAAACAGCTTTTTGGAAAGTAAGTTTAGAGCAGATTTAATCAGTATATAGATTTATGACACTCTTACTGTTTAACACTGTTGTTGCCGAGTTAGTGCTGAACAAAAGCCTGTGTAACACTTTGGAAACAATCATTTTAGATGGGTGTAAGTTGTGAAGGGATGTCAGACTGCATCAGAGTGTCTGAAATACCCTCAGTCTCCAGAGAGTTAGGGTTTGAAATGACATCAGTTTGTAATTTGTTCATTACTAGATCTAAACTGCCCTTGTCCCAATGTTTGACCAGCATGTCAGTTGTCCTGTGTAGTTACTGATGCTCAGGTCTTCAATGACTTCTTGTGTTATTGTAACAGAAGGCCAATGTGTTCTTTGCCCCTCCGTACCAGCACATAATCCCATTAACCCTGTCGACCTCCAATTCTGACCTCAGTCATTCATCCAGGCTATGATCGTTGTGAACTTTCAGTCGCTGACGCTCTTCTTGTATCCTCACTAGCTGTGTCTTTTCTCAAGGGTTTGAGAAACGGTTGAGACTCTGTGGGTGTGGTTGAGTTCTAAGTGCGGAAAAGGATTGGTGTTGATTGTAAAGGATCTTTGGGTATTAGACAGATGCTATAATTGTGACATTCATTCATTCATATGTGTCTCTTATAGCAGCTGGCTAGCTCATTTGTGTCTAGAACCCTAAAACCCTCCCACATGACCATCCTCTAGTGAAGATTGGACTAAAATAGATGTTTGAACTGGTTACAGTGTGTCCAGGCCAAATGGAAGTTGATTAATTATGGTCTGGTTAATCAGTTTATGGTGCTGTTAATCCCTTTACTTGAACTATAGTGTACCGCAGTGCAGCTTTCTGTCCTGCCATCCTGGGCTTCCCTTTATTGGATGTTTCTCTCATTGTCTCACATTCCCTGCAGGGACAAATGGCGGCCTGCCTGGAGCTCCCACTGCAATGTGCATAGGAAACGAGGCCAAGTCTGAGTTTTGAAAGCTCTGCAAACTGAGATGAATATTCTGCACTTTCTAGAGTCTGTGACAGCAACGGGATGAGCAGATATTGTAGGGTCAAAGGGGCGCTTGGCAATATGGCCACCTCTTGCAGATGCATTGCTGAAGCATATGGAGACCTCCTTCTGTGAAAGACTTGCTGATTCTTAGCTACTCTCACCGCTTTATTGAAGCAGTGCACATTTACGAAGCTTACTGTGTGAAAAGCCAGACTAGTTTGCTTTGGGGAAACACAGGGCCTGTCCCAGCTTGTGTAGAGTGGAGAATACTGCATTCCTTCACTAATAAAGGCGGATGTGATTTTAATGTTAATAAGCCATATATCAGGAGCTCGTGCAGTCATACATCAAACAAAGTTGCAAGTTTGTAATGTAAACTCATATATTTTATATTAATTGCATGTAAAGTGACATACTATATGTTTTTTTTGTTTTATTGTTGACTTATATCTCATTACAATCACAAATAAATATATAAATAGAAGATTGGAAGTCATTTAAAAAGTGAAATAAGAGACTGAAAGTCATTGTTTTCATTACAGCAGTGTAAGAGCCATTCAGTGTTTCAGAACTTATAGATTAGAAATATGAAAATATGAAAATATGAAATCAGACTGAGAGAAACGTTTCTTCCTACTTTTCATTACAGTTTGGTTGTTGGCATACGAGTGCCTGATTAGCCCTATTGGCGAAGATGCCCAGCAGCTGCCCACAGTGCCAACTACTACTGAACATCATATTACTGTGATTTATTGGCCAACTCATGAACCATTCTGATCAACGTTAACAAAAAAAAAAAGCTTGAAATATATCACAGGCAGGAGATTAAAACAAAGATAAAAAAAAAATACCAGTACTGGTAGAGTCTGACCTGCGCAGGCATAATCAATGACCCTGCAGCAACAAACAGTGTAGAGTTGCTTTTATGTAAGCCTGTCTCAGCTGGGGGCAATAACAGCTGATGACTGTCACTCTCAAAAAGGGTAAAAGGATCAATCTCCTAGGTGTCTGAAGTCCAATGTACAGTTGCTGCAGTCTGTGATGGTTTGAGGTGCTGGTGCTGGTGTTAATCCACTGTGGTCCAAAGTCAGAATTCCAGGAGATTTTAGAGCACTTCATGTTTCCATCTGCTGACACGCTTTATGGAGATGACTAGCAGCAGTGCCAACTACTACTGAACATCATATTTCTGTGACTGATTAAATTAACTCATGCCACAGTGAAAAAATGTCACTTTATGTTTAATAAATATAAAATATTACAGTTTATCTTATGAACAAAAATGAACTTTGTCACAGTTGTCTGTTTTTTTATATATATGACTGTAGATAATTATCCAGCAGCTGAAGTATGTGCTTGTGTGGAAACTCTACAGTGTAGTTTAAGCTCTTAAACATGTGCATAGTTTCATAATAGTGCTTCACAGAAGGTTATAGTGATGTGTAGACTGATGTGTTTTACAGGCTGTCACTTTCCTCTTCTCCTGTCAGTCAAACTGTGTCTGTTTGGTCTATTTTCCCACATTCCTTGAACTTGAGAGCTCTGTCAGAATAACAGAAAGGACAGGTTTTTGGGTCAGTACCAAAGCAGGGTGCCTTTCCCTCTGTTAACCATGTGTACAAACATCAATCACCACATTAGAAATGCTCATTGGTGATAGGCTAGTGAGCCATAGTGAGGTCCCCGCAATAAGCAATCTGTGATCCACCCTGAAGCTTTGGCTACAAATCTCTTTGGCACAAACTTCCCTCCTATCCTGAGGTGGGCTTTTGGGTATCCTGGGAATAAACAAAGGCTTGATTATGATTAAACTGTTTATTTGCTGTACTGTAGGCAGTGTGGGTGAGCTCGTGTGCACCTGCAGACTTGTTACCGTGTATCTGTTGATGTGTACGGCTGTTTTTGTGGTGATGTGCTTGGCATGGTGTTGCGGCTTGGCATGAACACTGTGCCCTGGGCACTCGCATGGCAGCGGTGGATGTGTTTCAGAATCCAGATCGTCATGGGCCACAGGGCTTTGAGTTCCTGGAGAGAGACAATCTGCCAGGTGTGCCAGAATCTGGCTTTGTTAAAGCACACACACATGCACAATAAGGGGCATTTCTCATCGTTTGGTCAGAAAGTGAAATGTGTAATAATTATCTGGTTATATAACAAAAAATAAATTTAGTAAACAAAACTCATTACAGATAAATCTGAAGAATCCAGAATCTCAAATGCAGTGTTATATGTGATGGTGAGTAAATGACTATAAACAGTAAAAATACTGTGTATCTCTCAGAGCTACAGCTGCCACATTCCTAATATCAACACTTCTGAACCAGAGACAACATCAGAACCTGGACTAAACAGAACCAGAACTGGTCCAACATCCTCTTTTCTTTACATTTCATTAGTAAATCAGAGTCTGAGAGACACACAATCCAAGCTGTCTGAAGTCCAGTGTGCAGTTTCTGCAGTCTGTGATGGTTTGAGGTTCTGGTGCTGGTCCACTGTGTTTAGTCCA
>BRDA01053968.1:18383-24956 GCA_036984385.1 Crenuchus spilurus | reverse complement strand
AGTTTACTGACCAGAACTTGACAGATTATGATCACAGATGTGAGTGTAGGCAACTGCGTGACCAGTGTACCTGTCTAAAGATATAATATAAGAAAAGTACTGCTGCTATGAAGACTCAGCTGCCTGCAATAAGCTGTTCAACATCACCATCTTGTGGACAGTATCAGCTCACCGTAGAGATCATCCTCCCTGTCCTTACACTCGTGAAGTGGTCAACCAGTCACGTCAACTGTTAAATATCACATAACAAAACACAGAACCAGACATGGATTTGATGTCTGCATTAAGCCAATGTTTGGACAAATAAATACAACAAGAAAGGTTTATACACAAATCCATCATTGAGCCGTGCAAGTCCTAACTTCTGAGCAGTACCACTATATTCTTCATATAAAACTGGATCATTTAAGGCGCTCTGGACAGTCCCAAGAACGTATTTTGACAGCTCAACTCATTCTACCACTCCATGTCTGAGGAAATTCTGCACAGTAATAGTCTTTAAATGTCATGAATAAGTCTTATGAAAAGGTCACAGGGTCTGGCACAGTACAGTAAGTCAGCTCAAGCCTTCTCTCATACCTCCTTGTTACGTCGTGGAATAACTATCTTGCGGTAAGTTCGTCTCTCCGAGATGTTGCGCCTCACTTTTACCACCGGAGGAGGAGCCAACTCTAACTCAAGAGAAGGACTGGAATGAGATCTCTTCATCACTACGTCCAGATCACTGTGATCCTCATCTTCCTCAGCTGCTCCTTTCCACATTTCCTGATCAAACAGGGTGAGATCCGTCCCTCCTGCCGCTTCAGTGGACTTTCCAAGCTTCTGCCAGACCTCCAGCATCTGAACATAAACTTCATAACGAGATCTCTGTGAAGAGAGCAAAGAGTCAGTGCTCAGATATTCAAGTGTGTGATTATTTTGGAGATCAACGTTAATTAATTACAATCATACACAAGATAAGATGTAAAATATCCTATGCCAAACCATTAGAGCTTCACATACGGCCCACCCTACTCTCTTACCACCAGCAGCCGCACAAATCTTTTGTTTCAATCCTACAGCTACACCCTATGGTTGCTGTGGCAATTTATGATCCGATCAGCAACCAGCTACCCTTAACATCTATGGTTACTCACTGAGCCCATCACATGAGAACCCAAACCACACTGCATTACTAGCTCTTCAGAGGGGTCATCAGGTAGGCACCTTCCCTCGTCAGTGTTCCGCTGAATTAAGCCCACAACACCTCCAGAAGGCTCAACAGTGAAGTCTGGCGTCCCAGACCTACCCTCTCCAAGCTAGCTCTACAGACCTTCCTTACCCTTAACAAACGTAAATCCACACTGGCCTCCCTGGTGACTAAGGCTGTACTGAGCCCCACTGGCACTGTTAATGCATGCTCAGTGCCACCAGTTCCATGTGATCTTTACGTGCTACAACACCAACCACTGAACCAGCTCCTCTACAGTGCATTTCCCCAACTACTCTGTGTTCTGCTCATCCACAACCACTGACTAGACCTTTCAGCTGTTTCTGATAACTCCTTCACAGCTGCCCTTAGTTTCCGGCCCCTGATGCCGAACTGCACAAGCAGGGATGTAGTAGACTTGGCTACAAATCCCCTAACACCTATCTCCCCTGGTCTTACATCTGCCTGCCACCCACGTTCCCTCACCTCAGCCGCCAAGTCTGCATACTTCAGCTTCTTCCTTTCAAATGCTTCGTCAACTGCAGAAATGAAACTTGGATAAAACTTAAAGAGTAGTCAGTGTACAGCTTGTATAGCAGTATAGATTTACTGTCTTCTGAACATAACACAACACAGGCATTCATGTTCAAATACAGCACCCGCCATAATTATTGGCACCTCTGGTTAAGAAGTGTTCTTTGGCTTTGAATAAATTCTTTTTTAAGAAAAATAATATAGGACAACATTGCAAAAAAGAGAAAAATCTAAGCTTTAATTCAAGGGCCCTTATTTGGTGGGAAAAATCACACATTAAGAAATAAATCTTTTGAATGAAATCATGTGTGCCACAATTATTGACACCCCTGGTGTTAGTACTTTATACAACCTCCTTTTGCCAACAAGACAGCACTTAATCTTCTCCTATAACTCTTCACAAGATGGGAGAATACAGAAAGAGGGATCTTTGACCATTCCTCTTTCCACAACCTCTCTAAATCATCCAGAGTCCTGGGTCTTCTCCTATGCACTCTCCTCTTCAGCTCTCCCCACAGGTTTTCTATTGGGTTGAGGTCTGTGACTGAGATGGCCATGAGAGGAGCTTGATTTTGTGCCTTGTGAACCATTTTTGAGTAGATTTGGCCACATATTTAGGGTCACTAACTTGCTGAAAGATAATTTTGACAGGTGATTTTGATTTAGTTTCAGTCTTAGTCTTCTGACTAAAATGTATATAAGTTTTAGTCAATTTTTAGTCATGTAGTTATTGTTAGTTTTAGTCTAGTTTTTGTTGATGAAAACTGAAAACATGAAACTGAAAACATGAAAAAAAATACTATTTTAAATTGGAGCTATTTTAGACTGCTTACTGTTATTTTAATAAAACAACCGTATTTAATTTTTGTTACATTTAATAACACAATGACATCAGATATTGTGGAAGAAAGTTGGCCCATTTTTCTTTTTCTAAAACACGTTTATTTAACTTTTACATGACAAAATGTAGTATGTAAATACAATTTGGTATCAACGTGACTAAACACACATTAACAGCAATCCATTCACAGCCTCTTAAAAACCAGAAATTATTTATATCTGCGTAAATATCCAGTAAAACAAACAGACACATGAGAGAAGTCAGCCCTCTGAGCTTTCTGTCACTAACGATAAAGGATAGATTAAGAGGGAAAGAGTTGGGTTTATCAGGTGTGCTTTCCTTTCTTTTACTGGTTCCTGTTCGCTAACATTAACTTGCACTTAATGTGGACTACCACGGCTTACGTGCCTTTCCTCTTCATTTCGTTATATGACTGTATTTTAAATTAAACTGAGCCTGTATGTGTGTCTTACGCCTCCAGGTAGATGTGTTTGTGATCTATTTAACCTAAACACCTAAAATAATGATAACGGATTGCACATTTTCCCCTTTATACACTGAAACATTCAAAAATGAAACATGAAACATATCAGATATACATAATCATCAAAGTTAGCGAACTAGCTAGCTACATTACGTTAGCTTACCTTTTTGTAAAGCTCGTGGTGGTGAGAACTGAGGACCTCTTGAGGTTAGTAGTGTTTTTCCCAGTTATTTTAAATCCACAAACTTTGCACTCCGTTTGCTTTGTGTGGCAGCGAAAGTGAAATTACTCCATAAATCGCTTTTTCTTTTCCGTCCAAGCTGCGGCAGTGACGTCAGCACGTTGTGTTAAGCTTCACCAGTGTGACTGAGCTTAACGTGCTTTGAGGAAGTCAGACGTGGGGCAGGTTTACTTTAAAAAGCGGATTACTGGACAAAAACATTATTTTTGTCCTTCTGTGACATTTTCGTTTCGTTTTTATTCGTCGACGAAAAAGTCTAATACTTTTAGTCATAGTTTTTGTTTTAAAATATTAATTTTTATTTAGTTCTCGTCTCGTTTTCGTCGTGAAAAAATTATCATTAACGAAATTAACACTGGTGACCACCCATCTTCATGTTTCAGGCAGAGGCCACCAGATTCTGATTCAAAATGTCCTGATATTTCAAAGAGTTCATGATCCCATGTATCCTTACGAGGTTCCCAGGTCCTTTGGAGGAAAAACAGGCCCACAGCATCACTGATCCTCCTCCATACTTAACAGTGTTAAGTGTTAGTGTTAGTGTTATGCTTACAGAGTTTGTTGCCAAAAAGCTCTATATTGGTCTCATCTGTACAAAGCACACAATGATGGAGGAGTGAAGGTGTCTTTTTATCCACCAGTTACGTGATTATGGAGGAGTGGAAATGGATTCCAGTAGCAAGCTGTGCAGCTCCAAGAATTCCATGCCCATAATGGTTAAGGCACTAACTAGACAATAATAGTGGTTAATAATAATGTGTTAATTATAATAAGTGTTTAAAATCTCCAGCAGGTCTGCTGTATATGATCCTCTTGCGTAACACACACACTAACACCACCACATCAGTGTCACTGCAGTGCTTAGAATGATCCACCACCCATTTAATAACCTACTCTGTGAGGGTCCTGATCATTGAAGAACAGAGTAAAAGGAAGTGAATAAAGTACACAGAGAAACAGTAATTCTGTAATTGTAGAACTATAAAGTGCACCTCTATGCTCAGTGGAGCTGAAATGCATAATGAGTGTAGATACTAAGAGGTGGTTATAATGAAGTGGCTGATTGGTACAAACAACAAATAAGATACTTATGCTTAGGTTAGTTAATTATGAATGTGGTTAAGCACATACACATTCGTATTGCACCAAATAAGTACAACAGAAATGTAGCACTGCAGTCAATGGGCTCTGACCCATTGAGACATGGACTCAAAGCATCTGAAGATGTTCTGTGTTTTTCCTCTAAGTCCTATTTTTAGTTATAAAAGGTTAACATCCCCATATATTACCACCGATCATCTTCATCTTCAATTTGTCTACACAAAAACTTGAATACAATGTTGACATCATACAAAAACATGTACAAACTGCTGCTAAACATTGTTTACGTTTACACCAAAATGAAGACATCAACACCTTACTGCTCCCACTATCAGTGGGCTATCTGCACTGGTCCCCTCCCTGTACTGATTGTTTACTGTTGTGTATATTGTAAATTGTCCTGTGTAGCTATTGTATTGTCACATATTTATTGTGAATCATCTTGCGTTATTGCACTTGCGTTTGCAATTGCGTTGTGCTGCTTGTTGTTCTATGTAGCACCTTGGTCCTGGAGGAACGTTGTTTTGTTTCACTGTGTACTGCTCACTAATGTATATGGTTGAAATTAGAGCTGGGTGATATGGCCAAAATTGTTATCATGAAAAATATTTGTATAATGATCAATCTCGATAATTATCGTGATATGAAATTTTCTAACACTGTCATAGTTTTAAACAACATCTTTCTAAAAACATCAGACTAAATACATGAAATGTTACTCTTTAAAATATTAAAATGTTTATTGCCAGAACATAATATTGAAAGGATGGACGAGAAAGACGTTTGAAGTCGTCGCTTTATTGTTGAAACTTACAATGATTACTGTCGGCCGCAGCCACTCCAAAATAACAACAGGCTAGAGAGCCAAGCTAATATGCTAAAGCTAGCACTCGGGCTGACACACACACACACACACAGCGAGCCCCCTCCTTCTTCTCCTACAAACAGACGAGCACACAGCTACCTCGCGCTCTCTCGCCCGGCCAATCACAGCTTGTCTTAAACACAACAGTGCATTTTGGCGGCGCTGGTGAGGAGCTGACAAGCAGCAGTATTAGACTTCAGAACTCACTGTCACACACACATACACAATGATGTAAAATAAAAGCCACCTTCTTTCATTGCTCCATGATCCACTTCTGATGATCATGTGCCCACTGTACTACTTTCACTGCAATTAACTGTCTTCTCTCACCATGACAGAAGCAGCATGAGCTTGTATAGCAGTTTGTGCTAGAGTAGCTCTTCTGTGGGTCCAAACATGGTTGCCCTCATTCCAAAGTTTAGGTGACCATGACTGTTGGTTCATCTCTGGTCCTTTCTTGGACAACTTTTGGTATAGATACTAAATACTGAACATGAACTGCCATTTGCAGATTCTTTGAGCCGGTCATCACAAGCTGACCCTTGTTAAAAGTTGCACAGATCTTTCCTTTGGATTATTATTTCTGCTTCCAACACATCTTCAAGAACTGCTGTAATCAATGTTATTTGCCATTTAGTATTATACCTGATGGATGTATTTATCTCAGTCATTAATAGCATACATTTTGTGATAACGTGGACAGCCTAATGAGTAGCTGATGCTAGCTGGAAGGCCAAATTCCGGCACAGTTTGGTGATTTACCTGATCAAACACGTCAAATTCAACTCAGCAGGTTTAACTGTAGTGTCAACGTAGAGAAATCACCAAACTGGCCCTCTAACTGGACTGGAGTTGCTCACCACTGTGCTAAGGTATCTATTCATAAATGACATTTCTAAATGCTCTTACTTTGCATTTCATCTCTATTCAGATAATATACACAATACAGTGTGAAATGGAAGCCTAACATGCAATGTAAATTGACCGTTTTTGAGAAAGTGAAAAACTCTAAATAAACTTTTTAATAATGAATGTTGAACTTTTTCAGGGTCACTATAGCAGTCCAGTGAATTCCACCACACCACACCTCGGCCAGCACGGTCTCCGCTTTCACAGTGGCAGAAAGCGGCCATGCGCTAGGGCACAGCTACTGACTGGGTGTGTCCAGCAAAAGCGAGAGCCTTGCAGAGTCTGGTCAGGTTTTTCAGGTCCTCTCTTTAGCGTGTTGAAAAGACACACCAGCAGCTCCGTTAGCTTCACTCCGGCAGCACATAGCGGACGGAGCAAACATGGCAGCGGCAACACCACCTACAATGGG
>BRDA01053968.1:8383-15883 GCA_036984385.1 Crenuchus spilurus | reverse complement strand
GGTGTCATGCACAGGAAGGAAGAAGGTATGGAGGTGTGGATGATGTCAGGGACAAGGAGGGTGGTTAAGTGTATGGAGATGTGGGTAATGTCAGGGAGAGTGGAGGTGAGTATGGAGATATAGGTGGTGTTAGGGAGATGTGGGTGGTGTCAGGGAGAGTGGAGGTGAGTATGGAGATATAGGTGGTGTTAGGGAGAGTCGAGGTGAGTATGGAGATATAGGTGGTGTTAGGGAGAGTGGAGGTGGGTATGGAGATATAGGTGGTGTTAAGGAGAGTGGAGGTGGGTATGGAGATGTGGGTGGTGTTAAGGAGAGTGGAGGTGGGTATGGAGATGTGGGTGGTGTTAGGGAGAGTGGAGGTGGGTATGGAGATGTGGGTGGTGTCAGGGAGAGTGGAGGTGGGTATGGAGATGTGGGTGGTGTCAGGGAGAGTGGAGGTGGGTATGGAGATGTTAGTGGTGTTGGGGACAGAGGGAGGAATACATAGTAGCTAACAAAAACAATGCGAGCTAAAAGTTAAACAGTGTTAACATGGACAGCTGCACTGTTGTTTTGAAATGTTCAGTTCAGTAAACAGTAAATACTAAAGCATCAGTCTAACAAGTACAGTTGCTAAATGATAAACAATGCTAACTAGAGTAGAGATGTGAAGCTTGCTGCAATGCTAGCATTAGCTTAGCTCACAAGCTAACAGTTCAAAACCCAGAACAGGTTAAATAGTGTCTTTCTGTTAGTACAGCACAGGTTATTTGACTTCACTCACTCAGTTTAGAGTCGTTAACTAGAACTGGTCAGTAGAGTCTGAATGAGCTGAACTGAATAATTTTTGCTTTTCTTTGTTGAAAATATGTAAGGTACACTATAAATTAGCCTGCAGCTAACTAACGGTCAACTTTCGCAAGGTTGCCAGATATAAAAATATCAAGCCTTAAGTTTGTCTACAGCCCACCCTTCAGAAATGAGCCCACAATCTAGAGTTACAGACGTTTTAAGATAACTGCTTATACATGGCAAAAGAACTGCCAACGTACTACTCATAAATCTTAAGGTTATCTTGTTTATAATTTTAAATTAAATTAAATAATTTTTTTAAACCTATTTATACATAATACATAGAATATCCTCAATATTTGGTCATAAATTTGAGATATGGCTACTGATTTAGTTCAATGTTTTTTTCAGGGTCTATTTTTTGAAAGCATTTTTTTTATTGAACAAATGACATACTACATGAATATTCAATCAAACTTATGTTGGAATGGGTTTACAGCTCAAAAAAGAGACATTTTGAGTTTTATTATTTCATTAAAACATCAAACTAGACAGTTTTGTATTGACATTACCATAATTGTTAATAAATCCATTTCTATCAATAATTGCAGGAAACTTATTTTGGAAAGATCTCCACACCAGCAGGTGTTTAGATTAGATTAAAACAGATATGCTCCGCCCACTCAGTGTATGCCATTTCTGCCATTTAATCTGTGCTGCTCCTTTAAGAGTGTGATGTCTATTGTTGCATACACTGTATGGCAGTGAACACAATCTAAGTACAAGAAAATGCATGAACCAGGAACAAATATATCATCTGAAATGGACTGAGACGTTTCAGACACTACAAATGGCAGAATCCCAAAATAGTGCACTATAAAGCTCTGTAGTGGTGTCTGTTTCAGTCAACTCAAACAATCCCATAATAAGTAGTGTACAACCAATGTACCCTAGCAAATAGCAGATACCCACAATGCACTACGTTGTTTGACTTAAATATTCACTCGCAATTACTCCAAGGAGCAAACCCATGTTTGGTAGTGTCCAAAATTCTTTACTATTATAACTAATTCTGTTCCCAAAAGTTGTATTCTATATAGTGAACCATATTTTCAAGTGTAATGTATAGTGATGCCGTAGTGCCCAATGAAGAAGCAGACCAAGCGGTTAAGAAGATTGATGGATAGATTGATACAGAGATTATGAGACACAACTAAAGTTGGGAAGCATCTGTGACATGTCCTATCACAGTAATAAGCTCTCACTGATCTGACACTAGGTCTGAATGAGCTGCAGCACATATTAAAACTGTACCACAAATAAACACATCTGTCGTGGCTCTGGAGTTTCCAACCACTCCTATGCCCTTGAGATTTACTTTATCAGCAGAGAAAAAAGCTGGAAACATATTAACCTGAAATGTACATAAACACCTCCAACTTGAGGTATATTAACAAATCTATCAGTATATAACAACAAATATAACAATATAACACTCTTTATTTTTGCATGCTCTAATACCACTTTAACTCATTCATTCCCAGCTTCAAACAAGTTACAGCAACAAAAGCTAACATTCTAACATCTGGCAAAGGGATATTAACACTGACTCAAACAACTACTCAAACACACCTTTACTGCCATATGCACTCTCAAATACAAAGGCTAAAGAACATATTTCTGAAGAGGTTACATAGCAAATAATCTATTTTCACTTCCACTTAAGAAGGGGATAAAATAAAATAAGTTACTTTTGTAAAAAAAAAAAAAAAAAATTATATATATATATATATATATATATATATTAAGAAAACACACCAGGACAGATATTAAAAACCCAATTAAATCAGAATCAGTTTTTTTTTGCATGTTTATCACTTAAATTTTACAGAAGTACCTACTTTGTAATGTGAAATGATTTTCTTTTTTCATGCAGACTATGAATATGAAGTAAATTTTATATATACAGAACCTGTCAAAAATTTGGACACACCTTGTCATTCAATGTTTTTATTTTCTTTCCTACATGGTAAATTAACTCTGAAGTCATCCAGACTATGAATGAACACACAAGGAATCATGTAGTAAACTTAAAAGTGTAAAAAAAAACAAAAAACAAAACATGTTTTAGATTTTACTTCGAAGTAGACACACAACTGATGTCTCAAACACATTAAGAGGCAAGAAATGCAAGTCATTAAGTCTTGACGAGACACAACTGTTAACTGAAAGCCATTCCAGGTGACTACCTCATAAAGCTGACTGAGAAAATGCCAAGAAAGCTGCATCTAAGTAAGAGGTGCCTACTGTGAAGAATGTCAAATATAAACATATTCTGCTTTGTTTACTTGTTTGTTTACTAAATAATTACAGATGCGTTTACTCAGAGTTTAGATGACTTTAGTATTAATCTACAATGTAGAACATTTTTAAATAATGGAAAACCACTGAGTGTCCAGAATGTGTCCACACTTTTGACTGATACTGTATCTGGGACCTAGTGGTTGTGGCCTAGTGGTTAGGGACCCTGGGCCAGAGTCACTTAAGAAAAAACATGCAAAAGTTCTTAAGACAAACACTAAGATGTTCATAAGAATGTTATTAAATGCAATTCTTTAAAAAATACCAAGTCTCCAGAAAGAAATGATGGTCTGTCATTTTCACACTGTAATGTTATTAATAATGTTTCTGAGATATTACTATCAAACCAAAACCTGGAACATTCCATTCTGAAAATGCCTTTACACTGTCTTTACACTCACTGACACATTTGGCCCAGCCTTTAACAGATTGTCTTGTAAGTCATTCTGCAGCAAAACATGTTTTTTTCTTTGTTGTCCTGAAGTGATGGTTAAGGCCTCTTGATGAAATATTAGATGTTCTCTCAGAATCAGCCATATCTGCTGCTGTGCCTTGTTTTGAACTTTTGTTCAGTGTTCCCAGTGGTGTCTGTAGAAATGTTCAAAGTCTTAAAAATCTTTTTACACCCATTGTCGTTTTGGTTGAATGAAATGATCTTCTCTTTTGGCTTTTCTGACAGCTGCTTAGACTTCACACTCTTTGAACACACCCCTGGGTGATGTATCTATAAAGACAACACAGCTAAAGGGTTCTAAAGGTTGATAGTGGGTTCCCAATGGGTTAAACATGTTTTGGTGTCACCTCAGAATTGTTCACAGAACTTACTTTTACTTCAGAAGTAAAATGCACAAATGCTCAAAGCACATATCCAACATATTGCTAGGTTGAAGTTGTTTATAGACTAATATCTCCTATTCTAGTGATTAATAGTATTGATTGAGGTTGTTTATGGACTAATATCTCCTGTTCTAGTGATTAATAGTATTTATTGAGGTTGTTTATGGACTAATATTTCCTATTCTAGTGATTAATAGTGTTTATTGAGGTTGTTTATGGACTAATATCTCCTATTCTAGTGATTAATAGTGTTTATTGAGGTTGTTTAAGGACTAATATCTCATATTCTAGTGATTAATAGTGTTTACTGAGGTTATTTATGGACTAATATATTCTAGTGTTTAATAGTTTTTGTTTTTAATTTTTTTGCCCATTTTTATCCCTTTCCCAAAGTAGTAGTAGACTATTAGCCCATCCCATCCATTAGGGCTCTAGCTATCAGTTTTGTAATGTCCCTGACTCTAGGGGGGTGAAGACGAGCACAGGTCTCCTCCGTTGCGCGTGATACGGCCACCACCTCTTTTTGTACTACTGCTGATACACCGTCACTGGGGAGCCAACACGCTCTGAGAAGCACAGGATTCCCAGCTCCGAATGGACCAATCAGTAGACACCTGAGCCAGCGGACATTGTAATGTGTGAGTGATTGGGAGAGAGAGCCCCATCTACCCGCCCAGAGAGAGCACTGCCAATTTTCCTCTCTTGGGCCCCAGCTGTTGATGGCAAAAGCTTGACCGGGATTTGAACTTACATAGTGTCAGTGTCTTAGCCTGCTGAGGTTTAATATTGTTTATTGAGGTTGTTTATGGACTAATATCTCATTCTAGTTTACCCACAATATTCCTATGTCTCATGATGTCTTGCATGAAATATGTGCTAAAAAGCTAGTAAAATAATATTCCTCTGATATAAAAGTGTTTGTTGGAAAATGTTCAATTCAGTGTGTGACCCAACATTCCAGAAGTTTTCTATACTGTGCTCTTTACTTATACATTGTATTAATTCATGTTTGTGGGTCTGAAAAGAAATTGAAAGTCAACATTTTGGTGAAAAAGTCATAAGTAATGTTCATGTTGAATAAATGTTGGTGTGCATGTGTGTTTGTGTGTCTTGCAGGTATTGGGTTGCCTGGTATGGATCTTGGTAGCCTCCACTAATGTGAAGCCAGAGAATCAACAGGGTTGGGTGATGTTTGTGGCTTTGTTCTGCTTTTTCATGACGATTGCCTGGCTCGTCCTTTTCTATTTTGGATTACACAAGAACAAAAGCATCTGGGTCACAGCGGTGAGCAGCAGACTGTGTGTTTATGCCATGTTCATTGGCAAGTGTATGTGTCATTTCACATAAATATCTCATTAATGTCTGCCTATGAGAAGTGAAGTTGTCCAGATGTTTTCACCTTTTTTCACTGCTACTTTTCAATTAAAGGGCCGATATCATGAAAAAAAAAAACATACAGATGACTCCCCATATATGGCTGTCAAACAATTTTTTTAATCACAATTAATCTCAGTATGCCATATAGTTAATTGCCATTATTTGCGAGTGATTCCACCACCTGCCAAAAGAAGTCACTAGTGAGTGTAAGTGCAGAGATCACTGCTGAAACTGCAAAGAAGAAGAGGTGGTGCCTTCTCACTACGTAAACAAATGTGTCTAACTCATTTTCAAATGGAGGAAGAAACAAAGTTCTTTGGACAGGATTTTATTGCAATGCCCTGCAAGTGAATGTGAGGAAAGTGTGGCATCTGATCTCTTTTTTCATTCTCGTTTATTACTTGCAGGACCAAATAGAATTTGTGTTAACGGCGCTTTTTTTAAAAACTGCGTTAAATTGAGATTGTGCTAATACATTATTATTGTGTTAACTTCGACAGCCCTAATGGAAATCAATCATAAAAGCAGGACATTTTAAATTGTGATGTCACAAAAAAAACAAATACAGATAGTTAACATTTATGGTCTCATTTGGTTTATATTTTAGCCCTTATTTCTTTGCCCTGAAGTATTTTTGCTCAGATTGCTTTTTGAATCAGGCATAGTACAGGATTTCAAATCAGATTAGAGATCATTTACATATACTAATTTTAAAGCCTCTTTATTTAAAAGAAAGCATAAAGACTGGGGGTGATTAGATTGGAATGCATAATTTCTAAAATTATCTCAGTGCAACATGATCTATATTGCCTTTATTATTTACAATCCCAAACCAGAAAATGTTGATATATACAAAGATAGTTGATAAGTGTGGAAAAGGAAAATAATATGCAGTGTTTCTTACATTTACTTTGACTTTTAGTTCATTGTAAATAGTATTAAAGTAAAGCACTTAACACTTTGTAATGTTGCTTTTCTTTCTCAACACTTTAAAGACCCTTTGGCCCCATGGATACCAAGCCATTAAGCTTTTTAGGTCTTATTTTGTCCCATTAATCCTGAAAACACATCTTAAGGCTTAGAAGAGTCCAGGGTTGTTGTCCCATTTTTGTTTCAAAATTCTCTACTGAGGACAGATCAGGACGGCAGGCAGGCATCCTCTTCTTGCACAGACATGCCTTTATAATGTGTGCAGCATGTGCTTTTGCATTGTCTTGTTTAAAAATGCATGAACATTGCTGGAAAAGATGTGGTCTTGAAGGCAACATATTTTGTTCTAAAATCTCAGTATATTGTTCAGAGTGTAAATGACTTTTGCCAAAGGCTGTGAAACAACTCCAGACCATAACATACTCTGACTTTGGACTGTTGATAGCAGTCTGGATGGACCTTCTACTCTTTAGTCCAGAGCATCAGATTCCTCTTGCAAAGATCTGGAATACTGATGAATCTGACCACAGCACACATTTGATTACAAAAAATGCTTCATTTAGAGGACAATCTCTGCTATCATATTACTCCCACGTTGTAGACTACTGTGCAGTCCTGGTATTAATGTTTTTGTTTACAAGTTTTCTTCTATTGAATCTTTAATATGTTATGTTATTGTAAAAGTTTGCTAGTTATACGTGTGGATTTATTTATAAACAGAAAATGTAATAGTTATTCTCTGATTAAAGTAATGATTTGTGTGTACAGGACGTTATATATCATCTGGGTGCAGCCTTTTTGTACCTCAGTGCTTCAGTGCCCCTCGCATCAGTAACGCTGGACATGAGAAACAGCACATACGTCCCATCATCTGACCGCCTCAGATTCTACAAAATTGATGCTGCAGCAGTGGTGAGCATCTGAAATAAACATTTTGTCTTAATGTTGATCAGTGTGACTTATAGTTCATGAATGTTAGAAATCCAGAGTCTCAGATGATTAGAATATTTCATTTCAAATTTGCGTAAATTACTATTAAAAGAGTATCTCTCAGAGCTACAACTGTCACATTCACTAATATCAACACTCCTGAACCAGAGACCACATCAGAAGTGTCTTACCTGGACTGAGCAGAACCAGGAAACATGACTGATTGTCAGGTCAAGACCAAGACGAGTCAGGTCCATTCTGTGAAGACTACACCAGAGACCAAGTCCTCACAAC
>BRDA01053967.1:592-13746 GCA_036984385.1 Crenuchus spilurus | reverse complement strand
AGCACAGCAGACAAACATCTTTTTGACAGAGCGCCACAACCCCAAAGAGAGGAAGAGATAAAGTGAGAATGAGAGAGAGAGAGAAAGAGAGAGAGAGGGAGTGAGAGAGGGAGAGCACTTTGACTTTTAACAAGAGTCTTGCAGTGTCAACAGCAGCCTCTCCAACAAGCAAGAGGAAGGAGGGAGAGAGAGAGAAAGGGAGTGAAGAGAGAGGCGAGAGAGAGAGAGAGAGAGAGAGAGAGCAGGGCTGGGGATGCTGGAAGGGTCTGACATAGCGTTCCTTCACAGCTGCGCTTCTAAATCGGGTCAACATCTAATGGGCAAATACGCGTCCCCAGGTGACAAAAGAGCTCTGTGCAGTCTGGCTCAGGCTCTCTCTTCCTCTTCCCTCCCTCGCTCACTCCCTCTTTCTCTCCTTCAGCCTTCAGTTAGAGCCCTCCTAGCTTCTGTTTCTACTTTTCACATTATACACTTTTCTGTGCTCAAAACACTGCATTTTTCATAAATCCACAAGCATTGTGTCTGGCTACTGGACTTGTTTCTTGCCATTCACAACACCTACCATACCTACTCCTCCACATTTGAAATGTCCTCCCTGTAGGATCAAATTTTGTTTTGCTCTCTTCCTCCTAATTGTCAAATGGCTTCAGATGAATGCCTTGCCTGGTCACAAGCCATTTTTCCATTGTCCTTTGTACCTAGCAGGAGGCCACCATTACTGTCCAAAAACCTCTATGAGAGTCCTTGTTCTCCTCTATCTTTCCACATTGTTCTCCTATTGATCTCCACATGGCTAGCTATAAATCTACAGTAAATAAGAAGGCCAAGGCTCCACAGTAAGCAGTCTGCTTATGGAGATCTCTAAAATACAGCAACAGAATGATAACATCCAGCATGCATTAGCTGCTGTTTAACTCTTTCATGCATGAATTATGAAATAAAACACCCAATACAAGCAAAATCACACCAAAGCTCCAATCGATACAGCAGAAACCCAAATCACACAACCAAAACTCCATCCAGAACTCTGAAACCTTTGTCCACACAACCAAAACCCCACCTAATACAGTCAAACCCCATCTATACAACCAAAACTATGTGTAAGTGTGGCCAATAAGGGGAATTATGAATAGCTGTCCACTGTAGTCACCACTGTGCATGAGTGAAAGTTGTCAAAACCCAACCGAATACAATGAAAACCCTGCATATACAACTAAAACTACACCCAATACACTCAAAACCATGCTCATACAACCTAGAACTCCACCCAATACAGTCAAAACACTGCTCATACAACTAAAACTCCACAAAGTTCTACGCACTCCATGCCAACACAACCAAAATTCAACCAAGAAGAATCCAAAAGGCCACTTAGTACAACTGAAACTACACTTAATAGCACCAAATCTCCACCAAGTATAACCAAAACCCAAACAATTCAGCCATAAACACACTCAGTACAACCAAAAATCTATCCAATACAACTTAAACCCCACCTAATATGAGTAAACCTCCACCCATTACCACAACAACATCACCCAATACAGTCAAAACCTAGCTCAGACAACCTCAAATTCACCCAATACTATGAAACCCCTGCCCACACAATCAAAACCCCACCTAGTATAACAAAAAGTCCACTTCAGACAGTCAAAACCCCATCTATACAACCAAAACCAGGTGTAAACAGAGTCTATATTAGGGCTTTATAAACAGCTGTCCACTGTGCTGACCACCATACATGACAGTGTTAAAGAGAAAAACTCATGCTTTTGTCAAACCCTGTGAAAGCATGTCAAAACATCTGACTGTGCACTGTACAGTAATGTCCATCTCTGTTGAATATGGTGACTGGCATATTGTGTGCTTGGACCTGGCACTGGCTAGCGCACAGGGAATGCTAGTGAGAGCCAGGCCTCTAGTAAATCATCTGTTTATGCCGAGCTCTCCTGGCCGGACTGCTCGGTTGTTAGCTCCATCGGCTCGTGAGCTTTGCTGACAGGCTCTCTCACCTCGGCCGTGTCGGAGAGTGTGATGTTCTCCCAGGGCAGTGGTGCGAAAGAGCCACGGTGCTCGTTTCATCGTGGCCAAAAAACCTGCTCTCAGGTGAAGTCGAAGTGACAGTCTGTTGCACTGTCCATGTCACAATGCCTCCATCAGCATGTGTGTGGACACCACTCAATATGTGCGCGTGTGTATCTGTGCACCTATGTGCCGGTGCTTGTCACTGTACATCTTGCCCCCATTCAGTCA
Source organism: Crenuchus spilurus (assembly GCA_036984385.1). Lineage (NCBI taxonomy): Eukaryota > Metazoa > Chordata > Actinopteri > Characiformes > Crenuchidae > Crenuchus > Crenuchus spilurus. Next base: position 11,493 of record BRDA01053967.1, on the reverse strand, counting down.
CTGTCAGAGAAGGGCATGTGCACTCTGGTGTCTTTGTTTATCAAAAGTGGCCCATTACTTCCTGTCATAGGCTGGAAGAGACTGCATCCTGGGTAATATCTTTTAACAAATAATGTGCATCATACTGACAGTCTCTCATTATAGTGTGTAAAGAGCCTGGCAGCATAGTTGTATCTATGAAACCCCACATGAGGTGCAGTTCTGCACAATAAAAGATCACGGGTTAGTGTTACAGGTCAAAATGATTAGCACGGCTCTTCATTGTGATAAATGCTTCTGTATTTCCGATAACTTCTCAGCCTATATAAAAATAGCAGACTGTGTGACTGGTTATGTTTATTTGTCTGTTATTGCTGTATTTCATGTTTTAACGGCATTTCCATTGATTCGGAGAGACCTTTTAGTGCCCCTTGTGGGAGCACAAATTTTGTGAGCTTGAATCTTGATGGCTTTCTCAAGGCTAAAATGGGGTAAATACATTTAATAAAACAGTTTTGCTCGCAAAATTTATGACCCTAAAAATGCACATAAAGATCTCCACATGGAATTGGTCTCTAGCCCTATTTCTCTTGTCTCATGTTCAGGCTTCAGTTATAGCGCCTCTAGTCGGGTTAATGACTGCAGACAGGGTGGGGGAGGCATTGGTTTAGATGTATAGAAGCTGAGATGATGGGATTAAGAACTGTTCCCCACAGCTGATACTCATAAGCTCAAAGTCCTGAGTCTGCTGCCCACTGAGACGGCTCTGCTCAGGCTTGTCAGTGTCTAAAATACACTCACTGGGTACAAAAACCTTGTATCTACACTAATTGTCCATTTTATCAGCTCCACTGACTTTGTAGGTCTACAGACTTAGTTCATCTGTTTTTCTGTATACGTTGTTCACCCTGTTCTTCAATGATAATAACCAAAGCAGGACCACCAAAGAATAGATATTATTTGGGTGGAGTTCTGTAGTGACAATGACATGGTGGTGGTGTGTTAGTGTGTGTTTTTAACAAAGCTGCAGATTTTAAACACCTCCGTGTCACTGCTGGACTTAAAATAGTGCACCAATCAGCCAAATTGTCCTGTGAGCACGGCGGCATGGTGGTTTAGTAGTTAGCACGTTCACCTCACAGCGCTGAGGTCTTGGGTTCAAGTCCCCATCTGAGCGGAGTTTCCATGTTCTCCCCGTGTCTGTGTGGGTATCCTCTGGGGACTCCGGTTTCCTCTCACAGTCGAAAAACATGGAGATCAGGTGAATTGGCTACTCTAAAATTACCCTGGTGTGTGTATGAATGTATATATGTATGTATGCCCAGATACGGTTGGCACTCTGTCCTGGGTGATCCCGCTAGTGCATGATGCAGTCTTCCAGGTGGACGGTCGCTTCCGGTTGAGAGTACGCTGTGTGCGATTGGCTGCTGCTTCTCATCGGAGTGTTTGTATATGAAATGTTACGATTGTAAAGCGTCCGTGTGTGTCTAGAAAGGTGCTATATAAGTGTAAAGTGTAATGTGCACAGTGTTTAAAATCTCCAGCATCTCTGCTGTGTTTGATCCACTCAACACAATAACATACCACCACCATGTCACTGCCACTGAAGTGCTGAGAATGATACATCACCCAAATAATACCTGCTCTGTGATGGTCTTTTGGTGGTGCTGACCACTGGAGAACCAGCAGAACAAAGTATACAGAGAAACAGAAGGACTACAGTCTGTAATTGTACAACTACAAAGTGCATCTATATGGTCAGCGGAGCTGATTAAATGTATGTTTGTTTTGATTTGTTTACATTTTTGGACATTTCTCAGTTTTCATGTCTTGTCTGTTATTTGAAAATGTAAAAAATGGTCAAACAAAATGAAAAACTCTTCACTGATTAGGCATGTCCATACTTTTCAGTAGTAATGTACTGTATACTTCAAACATAATTCTGGCCAGTTCAGCCCTTCTGTACCAATGTTATCAACTCAAAGCTTTCACTTACTGGGCTACTGGCATACACACCCATACACACACTTCTGCACTGTTGGCCCCTTGTCACAGCGATGGATTCGGCCTGGCTTGAGAGGAAGCACAGGCCGAGACCAGCGGCGAGCATTTGAAGGCGAGCTGTGCTGACAAAGAGAGGTGCCTGCCAGCCCCTTCATCCCTCCGTCCTCACATTGCGCAAAGCAGACGCTGCTTGGGGCACGCCGAAGCAAGACGAGTTTAAAAGCATATGCTGCACGGGCCGCCACTTAGGCCTCGCAAGAAGGCAAGTGAGATGAAAAGGCTGAGACGTGTGATTGATGACCCCCTGTTGAGGACTGCCAGGCCGGCTCGCACAATTAAAAGCGGCCAGCAAGGAGAAGGGGTGCGGGGAGCGGGGGGTTGACCTGGCACCGAAGACTCTAATCTATTCTCACTGCAGAGCGCTTCAGGTGCCATGTCACTGCACACCGACGTGACAGGGACCATTTCAGTCCCCATACTCACTCACACACACTCACGTTCATCTGTGGGTGTGTGTGCGCTGAGGGCAGGGTCACTCTCACACACATCATCAGCACAGTAATTGCAGCCTGGCACAAAGATGTGTTTCGACTGATTTGTCATAAGAGTTCACAGTCTGTCCGGCTTTGTTCAGAAGCGAGCGCAGATGAAAATGCTTACAGAAATCAGATTATAACACATTAAAGTCACATTATCGGGCACTGTTTCTGCTAGCCAGCGGCTTTCATGCAACAGGCCTATATATACACTGTGAATGTGAAATCATGAATACTTTAGTTATTACATTTCTTAGACTTTATGGTATAAAACATAAAAGATCTTACTGCAGTATTTTTAAGACAAATGGTTTTGATAAATAAAGTCAATAAAGACAATGAACAAGTCAGTTTACGTCTGTATTATTAGTCTTGTAAAATGCATAAACAGGCAAAGCTGTGTGATACTATGTGGAAAAACGTATTGGGACACCATATAGGGCAAAGCAGCTCAGCGGACTGTGGCACTGATACTATGATTAGAGGATCGCAAGTTCAAATCCTGTTCATACTGCTTGCCATAGGCAGCCGGGGCCTGAGGGAGCAAAATTGTCTGTGCTCTCACTACTAAATAATGTCTGCTGGCTCAGGCATCTGCAAGCTGATACATCTGATCTGGCGATCCTGCACCTTCTTCTGAGAACATCAGGCATCCCAGCGATGATGTATCACTTTGAAAAGAGGCGGTGGCTGACATGCATTAAAATAAAAAAATAGTATTGGGACACCTGCTCATTTTTTGTGTCTTCCAAGTTCAGTAGTATTAAAAGAGTTTATCATACTTTTGTTGGCTTCTCTACCATCCAGGAAAAACATGAATGCTGCTTTTGATTTTTAACCACTGTTGAACAAATGCTGCACTCAATTTGGCAAATTCAGTCACCATGTGTGCAAAATCAACAATGATTTCAGCTCTAAGGGACAAGTGAAGTTAGCCAGGCCACCTAAAACAATGAGATTTAGCAAATGAAAGTCAGAGAGGAAGAGAAGGAGACAGAGACCCAGCCATGGCCCTTTCTTTTTTCCTTCCTTCCAATGCCACACTCGCAGGGAGCCCACAGAGGCGAGCAGAATTGTCCTTCAGCGTAGGTCTACACCACCGTCTCTGCACTTTGCCCTCCCTCGGGCCCTGTTGGGTTTTTAAAGGACATTGCTAAAACGTGGCACACAAAAAAAGCAACCTAAATTACAGCAAGTTCACAGTAAGTTCAGTTTCAGGCTGTCTTTGTTGCTTACTGCAAGACCAGCCAGGTGTCATTGTTTCTTTAAGGGGGATTTCTCCTGTCTTTATTCCCCTCTGAGGTCTGGGTGTTTCCTTTGTTGTAATTACCTTGCTGTTATAATTAAAACCACAATTTATTACCTATTAGCAAACAGGCTCCTTCCTCTCTGTCTGCACCTTCGCACTGGCCCAATACTGTCACCGGAGTGGCCAGAGCTACATTACTCATCACACTGGGCTTGAGTGTGTTACACCGCCCAGAGGAGCAGGACCCGAGAGAGAGCATGCTAGCCACCTCGATATGCTACACTATACAGCTTAATTTTACAACTAAGCAGCAGGCGACCCTCGTTTGTGATAAATAACAAACAATATGGCTAATTTGAGAATAAATCTTAAAGAAACTTAATGTACAACAAAAATGCCATAAACAATGCACCGAGCTCCGAAAATAGCATATGAGTGTAATCACAACTAGCTTTCATTATCATAAACATCATCATCATTATCATTCCCATCATCAGTACTCATTATCAGCATTGTTCTTTCTTATTATACAGATGTATATGTGTGAGATAAGAACTGCATCAATTAGGTTCATTATTTGTTATCTAGCACAATTAGAGCCCAGTTTTAACAGAAGCCTTTCCAGGCCGTGAACAGAGACATAGAAAGAGGGATTGGGCGGGGTTTCAGCACTCCCCTCCTCTGCTGGCCAATCTCAAAACCTACTTTTTTCTCTGCCATAGCTCAGCGGATAGGCCAACAGTAGCTAATAATAGGTATTGACTGGTTCAATGTAGGATGAATAGGGTTCAGTATTGGATCTCCAATGTGCCCCAGGTCACACAGCCAGCTACACTGAGAACATGTCTCACAGGGCCAAACAAAAAAAAAGAAGACATTTTAAACTTTCATGACTGAGACGAAATCTGTGCTATTTCGCCTTTCAGGGATTAACTCTTTGTTCTCAAAGCGCTGGGCGATCAATAACAGAGAGAGGGTCCAGACATCTCTATTCCAAAACACACATACAGACAGAGAACGAGAGAGAGAGAGAGAGAGAGAGAGAGAGAGAGAGAGAGAGGGAGCTCCTGCTGCTCTCTACACACATCTGCTTACATATACACTCTTGTTCTATCTGTTCTCCCAGCTCGCAGTGTTTCCAGTAAACAGCATCAGATGGACATTCTTAGGTTTTTATTCTCAGGTGTGCACCCCTGACCCGAAGAAAGTCAAAGAAAGCACTAAAATGACTTACACATCAGATTAAAATAAAGACAAAATCAATTTGAATATTCTGAAAAAGTTTGTTTATAATTTATCTCAAATACTTAGTGTTGAATTTTATATTTATTACATGTAAAGGGTCTTATTTTAGATTTACTACACATAAAGTGACATGTTTCAAGTTTTTTTGTGTTTTAATGACGACCTCTTTGGCTTATAGCTCATGAAAATCAGAAATCCAGAATCTCAAATTATTTAAATATTTTGTTTGGAGTTAAAACAGTTCAAATAGTATCAACATAAAAACAAGAAAGACTTGTGTCACTTTACATGTAATAAATATAAAAATCTATGACAGTTAAAATTGAATTCTGAATTGATTTTTTTTTTTACAAATTTGTGATGAACTAGTATATTAGCATTTATACTAAATGTTTAATATACATATAATAAATATAAATATTTGAAATACATGAAAATAAATATAATAAAAAAAGAATACTGCATATTAAAATTAATTGCCATTATTAAACCTCTCGACTGGTATTGTTGCTTTTAAATGTTTATTTTTTTATACAATTTGCAGCTGCTATTTAATTGTCTGAGTGTATCATGATGAATGGAACAATAGCAATGGCCCAAAATGACTTTCATTAAAAGTTCAGATCATTTTTTCCCAGTTCCTGTAAATTTGCCATTCTAGAAACTTCAGAAACTATAGAAACTTTTTCTGTACAGCAACAATATGCATTAGCTCCAAACTACAAACTATAGTACATGATGTCTACAATGCATCTGGCAGAATGCATCAGTAATAATTAGTTGGATGAGTGCAGCTCAGTGCTCTATTAGAAGGAAAGCTGCATTCAAGAAGTTCACAGTTTATCAATAAACAGTTGTCCCCCCCTCTCCAATCCTCCACCCCAGTCTGTCCCCCTCTCTCACTTTCACTCAAGCACACTCCTATTCTATCAGCACTGTCACTCCTGATTATCAGATTTCACTTCAGCACCAAACTCCCATCGCCACTGACACTCCAGCCCAGAGAGAGAGCGAGAGACATATTCAGAGAGTGAGAGTGAGAGAGGGTGTTCAAAAAAGCCATTTCATGAGTGCCAGCTATGCACACGCCAGTGTGTGTCTGTCTGTGGCAGTCGCGTGTAATGAGTGTGACGTCCATGTGTGTGTGTGTGTGTGTGTGTGTGTGTGTGTGTGTGTGTGTGTGTGTGTGTATAAAGACGGGTACTGTGATCATGCGTACTGACAGTTCCCCCCACCCTCTTCACTCAGCTCTGTCTCGGTGGGAAAGAGCCTAATGAGGGGTTCACAGGCTGTGAACTGATGGCCCCTCTCCGTCCACCTTCACTCATACACACACAGAAACCTGAGCAGCTGGCCCCCACACCACAGTCACATTGTCACACATCTTACTTTTTCTTTTCTTCTCTTTCATCTGACTGTGTGCCACCAGAGATTTCACCCAGTCGACTAATAACCGCCTGGCCTGCACACACACACACTCGCGCGCGCATGCACACACCCCTCCTCCATGGGGTACTGAAGCTGGGCTAATGAGCATGAGCACTCTAAGGCCCATTGCTCTGCTCTGTGTTGGGGTTGGAGTTTGTGCGTGTATGTGTGTGTGTGGACGGCTTGTCCTCTGCTTTATTACAGGTGAGAATAGAGGGTCAAGAGGGGTTAATGTGGCAGTCTAGCACCAGGGCTTATGGGAGGAATAGGGGCCGGTGTTTCAACCAGCTATTCACATCATGTGACTTTCACTATATATACCTGTATGTATTTGGGCACAAATGTGTAACCTAAAAACACAAGCAGTGCATGCAATGACCTTATATTTTATTGTAAACTATTTCCATATGATTATTCATTAGTTAATCTGCTTTACTGCTGTGCTCACCACCAGAGACACATTTTGCATAGCAAGTTTCAGACAAGCTCATGCTGAAGAAGTAATAGATTTACACTTCTTTATCACTGATGTTGGAGAGCACCATTACTGCTGTGATCTTTACTCAGTTCAAACTACAGACTGACACATTCAGACAGACTCCAACAAATTAAAAAAATGAATTTTTATTACAGTGACCCCTAGTGGTGCGGAGATGAGAAAATATAGTAACAACTCATCTAATTTAATACTAGATTTGTACAATATTTGTCCAAAAATTATCCAAACCCCTTCTAATGAATGCATTCAGCTATTTTAAGCTGACACAGATATACAAATGCACACACACAGCTTGTCTAGTGCCTGTAGAGAAGTACTGCCAATAGAATAGGACTAAACATGAACCTGTTGGCACCATGCCTAATGCCAAACGTGGGCTAGAGGGGCATAAAGCCTGGCAACATTGAGCTGTGTAGCAGTTGAACTGTGTTATTTGCTCCATCCAATAGTTTTGGAATGAGTTGGTGGAGTTGGAGATGAGCTGAGGTGGCTATCATCCAACATTCTGACCTTGTGGCTGAATGCAATCAAATCTTCACAGACATATACTGAAATATGTAGAAAGCTTTCACTATATCAGAGACAGTTAATCCAACAAAAGCAGGATAAACTTTATAAGGACAAAGAGAGGGTCCCAGTACCTGTTTTTTTTTACATATAGACACTATAGACAGTTTATACTGCTACAAGAATGATATGCAGTAAGCTGGCAATGAGAGGTAATTATCAGTGTGTTATGAAAAATAACTGTACATGCTTGCCCCACATCACAGCAGGCCACAGATACTTCAGAGCTGACTGAGTTTACTATCATTTGAATGTATTTTCCTATAGTGTTGTTTTACAGCTTGTTTTACAGCTCACAGTCTGTGTGGTTGTGCAGTGAGTTGATGAAGGCATCTAATAAAGTTTAGTAAACTGTACAGATCATTGCTTAAGGTCAGGATGTGACACTGGTAGTCTAGATTTCAGTAAAACCGAGGATTAAAAAAAAAAACAATAAAGTGCTCAAATAATGGTATAATAATGGCAGACTCTGGCATCAATTCTGCAAGCCTGATTGGGACGTTCAAGAGCATTTGAGAACCTGTATACAAATGGATTCTTACCCTAATTTGAGACAGATCTGATCCAACCCAGGCTTGCTCTATTAGTCTATGTGGTAGTCTTGATGTTTGGTTAGTGCAGATGGCATTTTCTAACTCTATCAATCTGATTCCTCCATGCTTAGATGAATCCTTCACAATCAGTATTACAATGTTTAGATGCATGTAAACAGAGTACAGTGCAGAGGGAATTTTCTGTTTTCCTGTTGAAAACTTGATAGCCTTTTGTGACAATTTCCCTTTTACTGTTCCCTGTAAAAATGGCAAAGGGCAAAGCAGTAAAAATACTGTTCCCTTTTATTAAATATTACTTTAATTACATGAATACTCTTCTTGTTCTTGGTTATTAGTACAGTTATGTGACTTTATTTAGTCTTTAATTAGTCTATTTTGTCTTTATAGTCCTTTTTCTTTTGATGCTCTTGATGCACACTAGGCTGGAAAAGACTACAAAGAATTTTCTAAAGAGTGTGGCCTCCACCATACCACTATAAGGTAGATGATACACAAATGGAGGAAATTCAACACCACTGTTACTCTCATAAGGAGTGGTCATCCAACAAAAATCAATCCAAGGGCATGGCGAATAACATTCTGGGAAGTCACAAAGAACCCCAGGGCAATATCTAAAGACCTCATTGTATTGGGAAATGTCAATGTTCATGAGACCACCATCAGGCGAACACTGAACAACAGTGTGCATGACAGATTAGCAAAGAGGAAGCCATTACTTTCCAAAAAGTATATTTCTGCCTGTCAAGATCACATAGATGAAGACTACTGGAAGAATGTTCTGTGGACAGATGAATCCACAATAGACCTTCTGGGTGTAAATGAGACGTTTTATGTTTCACGAAACCAAACACTGCATTCCAGTATTTGAATCCCACTCATGAAGCATGGAGATGGCAGTATCATGGTTTAGGGCTGCTTCACTGCACAGGGAACAGAATGGCTTATCATTAGTGTTGGATGTATGAATTCTGGATTCTACCAACAAATTCTACAGGAGAATGTCTGGGTATCGTTCTGTCAACAGAAGCTTAGTGATAAGTGGGTCAGCAAGTGTACAAGAGTTACATTTCTTAGCAAATAGCAATAACAAGTCAAAAGTCACAACTTTAACCCAACATAAATGCTGAGGAAGAATTTTAAATGAGCAGTTTGTGTAAGGAAGCCCACCAACATTACTGAGTGAAAGAAAGTTTGTAAAGATAAAAGGACTAAGATTTCTACTAACTGATGTACAGAATTGATCAAGAGTTTCCAGAAACACTTGGTTGAAGTTTTTGCTACTAAACATTAATACTGAAAGCAAAAAAGTTGACCTTCTTTTTTCCAGTAAAGTCATTTAATGTTGGATAAACAGGATATTATGTGGGTGTTTTATTTGTTTACCTGGGTTTTCTTCATCCAGTTCTCAGACTGTATCTCTCATTCAGACTAAAGTCAAACAAAAAAAATCACATTTTACAATACAAAGTGAATAAAGGCATTGAAACTGATTAGAAGTGACTTCTTATTCATTATATGTTTTAGATATGAAAATTGATCTGTGTGTATAGTGGATTTAATAATATTTCCTGCTTATAGATGTTGTTATTGCACTGTAATCCATAAGCTTTGTATAAAAAAGGTTAACCTGATCATAGGAATGTGACAAACATGTTAAAAAAGAGATGCATTTTGAAACAGAAGGTAGCCAAGCTCCTGAGCTAGCCCAGAGCTGACACATGGGCTCAGTGTGGAGTAGAACAGCGGGCCTAAGAGACCTGGGGTCAGCCGTGTGTGTGTGTGTGTGTGTATGAATGCCTTCAGGTGCAGAGTGTGTGAAATGTAGCTCTCCAGCTGCAACAGATGTAAGAGGAAAGCCAGAGTAGGGGACACAGGGCCGCGGGGTCGCCAGGGAAATGGCCACAGCTGTGGCCCTCACACACAGGCACACACACACATATACACACTTTCTTAGTGTCTCTTACATCAAGATATACACATATGAATACACAACTATATATACACAAATAAAAGACAGACAACTACTCACTCATGCACACTGGGTGGTGCTAGGATCAGTAGAAACACACTTGACAACAAATATTATATACTGACAATCACCATTTATTTGCAAACCCTCTTTGGGCTGGTTTAAGAAAATAGACATCAATTTATCATGTAAAAGAATAAAAAAAAAAAAACATGGCTGCAGGTTTGTGCACAGAATTCACCTGTCCTCTGTGATCATATGTGCTTCTGTCTCTGTTAATGTCTGCCAGTCTACTTCTTATTTCTCCCCGTGTCCATTTGTCATCCATCTCATATTTCTGTATCACTTTGCTCTCCCAGTTGGAACTTCACTTCCTTGTTCACACTCTTGTCCTGGCAAAACAGTCAAGGGACAGTGAACAGACCCATAAGATTGTATTAAGCTTTGTTTCAACAAACACAAACTTCCTCCCCTTGCACCTTCAGTCTCCTTACACAAATACAAAGCAGCTCAATAGATAGATAAATACACAGACAGACATATGAATTTATGAAGGAAGGGATGGATGAATGGAGGGGAATGATACAAAGATAGATATATAGAAACAGTAGATAGGTAGACAGATAGATAGATAGACAGACAGACACATACAGAGATGAGTGGATGAACGAAGGGACGAAAGGACAGCCAAGATAGATAGATAGATAGATAGATAGATAGATAGATAGATAGATAGATAGAATAGATAGATAGATAGATAGATAGATAGATAGATAGATAGGATAGATAGATAGATAGATAGATAGATAGATAGATAGATAGATAGATAGATAGGATAGATAGATAGATAGATAGATAGATAGATAGATAG
>BRDA01053960.1:16767-29249 GCA_036984385.1 Crenuchus spilurus | reverse complement strand
TGCCTCAGGAGTCCCAGAGGCCAACATGGCCCGATAGGACTCCTTCTTCAGCTTGACGGCATCCCTTACCTCTGGTGTCCACCACCGGGTTCGGGAGTTGCCGCCACGACAGGCACCAGTGACCTTGCGGCCACAACTCTGTACAGCAGCATCAACGATGGAGACAGAGAACATGGTCCACTCAGACTCAATGTCCCCCGCCTCCCTCGGAAGTTGGTAGAAGCTCTCCTGGAGGTGGCAGTTGTAAACTTCTCTGACAGAGTGCTCAGCAAGACATTCCCAGCAGACCCTTACAGTACGTTTGGGCCTTCCAGGTCTGTCCAGCTTCCTCCTCTGCCAGCGGATCCAACTTACCACCAGGTAGTGATCGGTTGACAGCTCAGCCCCTCTCTTTACCCGAGTGTCCAAGACATAGGGCCGGAGATCAGATGAAATAACAACAAAGTCGATCATCGACCTCCGACCTAAGGTGTCCTGGTGCCATGTGCACTTGTGGACACCCCTATGCTCGAACATGGTGTTTGTTATGGACAAACCATGACTAGCACAGAAGTCCAATAACAAAACACCACTCTGTTTCAGATCGTGGAGGCCGTTCCTCCCAATCACTCCCCTCCAGGTGTCACTGTCATTGCCCACATGAGCATTGAAATCCCCCAGTAGAACAATGGAGTTAGTCCACACCAATTATTTTTTTTTAATCTCTTATACTCAGTAACAAGTGGGGCCTTGTCTGAGATTAAATATGCAAAAAGAGTATTCAGTGGTAGTGGAACCGGTATGACATATGAAGTGTTGTCCTGGTCTGTCAACAATATGAACAAGCATATTGAAAATAATATATAGCATTAAGATTTTCTAACAGCATGATGGTGGTGGCTGGGATTATTTATAGTGTCATAGTTACACTGCAGTTTTTATGCGAGCATGAGGCCAAAATGCATAGAAAAAGCTGCTTTTTCCTAAACATCCTCACAGTAAATAATTAGTGTAAAATACAGCCAAATTACAACAGTAAGGTACTGTTTTTGTTCAAATACAGTAATACAAAAAAAAAGCCAGGCTTTATTCACAGTATCACTGTATATTGACGATGTGAGGAGTGGTCAATAAAGTGAAAGATACTGAGAATAAAGTATAAAAAGCCATTTACTACGGGTTTCAGATTCATAAAAGGCAAAGTTCCAAAGCAACGAGTCATGAGAGGGCTAGACAAAATCAAGGTCAAGGCAGCATAAAGTCCAGTACACAGAGCAAGGCAAGATCAAAACACAAGGCAAGAGAAGGGTCAAAATAGGGATAAGCAAGGTCAGAATAACAAGATCAATAAAGATATGAGCGCTCGGTAAGTCACTGTGTGGCATTATTTCGCATTGTCTCTTTGGGCTGGTGAGCTTATAAAGAGTGCGGTGATTAGAATCAGGTGGATTAGAATCAGATCAATATTCTAGAGAGAGTGATCTTCATACTCTCTCATGATTGGCTGGAGTAGTTGGCGTTTGCAGAGGGATAGGTTGGGAACTGGAGTCCGTAGCGTGGATACGACTCCTGACAGACGACATATGCACCAGTAAAGAATTGTACAGTACAGTTCCATATCTCTCAAAGATGTCTTCAACCCCACACAAGGTCATATCCAGGGTTCTAAATTAACTTTTTTGATCACCAGCCAATGATTCTCCAATCAGAATTTCCACTAGCCAAATTGTATGCAGTAAAAATAAGAGAAATAAGTGCCACTGAATGCATTTGATAATTTTATTAACGTTGTTAGCATGAAAAACACAACACTAGCCATTCACGGCCCGTCAGCCATTTGGCATTAAATTTTATTTTTTTTTCTTTTCTCTGTCCTCATCATCATCTGCCTCGTTCCTCTTCTCGCTCCTCTTCTTCCCCCCAGCTGCCCCAGTCTGTCCAAGTCCCAACCACCGCTGCATTTAGGTTAATAGTTTTTACTAAGCTAACGTTAACTCCCTCCTCTTTCAGTATGCTCTCTGTTTAGTTCTGGCCCCGTTTACTTCGCTTCTACCTTGAGTTGCTCTCTGTCTTGCTCTCTGAAGTCTGTTCAGTGGTGTTAGCGTTCATTTCCATGGTTTCTCACGCTATTTTCACTACAAACTGCGTGCAGCCAATGGGCGTATAATGTCATGACATAGCATTAAGGCATGTAGTGTTCATGGGAAATGTAGGAAGTACTGCCAAGGGATAAATGACTGAGAACAGAGCCGTATGAATCATGCATGTAGTGCCTCTTGCATCACTGGCAAAATTGGCTAGTAAGTTTTTATTAACAAAATGATTTTTTACCCGCATTTGGTGGGTTGGCGGGTGTTAATTTAGAACTCTGGTCATATCACCCTGTTGTCAAAAGTCTTCAGGATAATTCTTTCTTGCTGTACTATTAACAAGGTCAGCTGCCTCAGTAAAATAAACAGCTGTTTTGCTGAGAGTGGAATTTTGAATTGATTAACAGCTTTACATACACTACAGTAATATGGCACTGGCTATGGATGGGGGCTGAGTCATCATGGGCAGGTCAGTGGTTCACCTTAGCTTTGCAAAGGTTAATGGAAGTGTACACTTCCTGTTTCATCCTTGTTTATTTTTTACTGTGTTGTTATTTGTTGTTGTTACTATAGATGTGAAGATTAGTTGTAGCGATGACCTAGCTCAGGGGTGTCAAAATGTATGTTAAAAATAACAGTAAAATAATCACTTTTTATTTTTAGTGTTTTACAGTGATTTTTTTTTGAGTGCAAACATGTGTGAACAGACCCTCAGTCAATGTTCACGTAAAATAAATCCCAAGTTCCAACAAATCCAAGTTCATATAACTTAGAATGTGACTTACTTCTCTCACTTTGAAAGCACATCTGTAAATATGAATTTCCTTAATAGAGCATCAAAAAGCTTCTTGTCATGCCTGCCCTCACGTCCTCAGTCCTTGTCTCAGTATTGTCTCCCTCTTGTGGTCTTGTTCAACACTTATATGTACTTCATGTGTTAATCGTAACCAGCTGTCCTGTATTCAATGTCATTAGTGTTAGTCCTTAAAAGCCCTGTTTGTTTCTCCCTAGGTTATCGGTCATTGTATTTGTATTTGTGTTTGTATCTGTATCTGCCTTGTCTCTTGCCATGTCGGTTTGTTTCCAGCTTTATATTCTAGTTATTCGTGTTCATTTGTCAGTCAATCTTACTTTAAGTTCCAGTCTTCGTTTAAGGTTCTTGTCTTAATCCTAGTTTCTGTTCTTATTTACAGCCATCGTGCTGTCGTTTGTTTTGTCCAGTCTCCTGTCAAATAAATCCTCCATTTTATGATCTCTGTCTGTGTTCGCCCTTCCATCCGCCTACCCCTTACATTATGACCGATCCGCAGAACACAGTAGAGACCAAGGAGGTTATTTGTGCGTTACAGGAGAAGCTGACCCTTGGCCGATGGTGGGTCAGCGAGGTAGTGGAAGCCCTTAAGGAAATCATTTCAGTGATTCCTCTAGAACACACCTTCGGCATCTGCTACCTCCTCGTCTGTCCTCAGATCATGTCTTCTTAGAGGCTCCAGAATCGCGGGGGACTTATGGGGGTAATAGGGGCGGTCGTGCCGAGACGAGCAAGGTTGCGGCAGACGACCGAGCCCCAGACAAAACGGAAACCACAGTGGCCGCCGGCAGCCTCGTGATCACCACTCCAGAGGAACACGACCCTGACTTATAGGGGTCCACGGACCCCAGTACAGACTCTATCAGCCAGGGGTGCTACTGGGGTTTACGGACAATGCCCAGCTACACCAGTAGCTCCCCATTCACAGGGAGCGATGTACTATGTCCCTGGGTTGGGGAGCCACTGGACTCGCTGTTGGGGGGGATGTGTGATCCTGAGCCGACAGCCCTGGACGTGGCTGTCGGCATCATCTAAACTGTTCTGTCCAACCCTGCCGTGTCTTCTTCCATGAACCTTGCCCTGAGTGTACTGTTACCCTTGTGTCATGTGTAGATGTTCCTGGTCCTGTATTGTTTCGTGTTCTATGTTCTTGAGTCTTCATGTTTTGATTTATCTAGTAGTGTTTATAGTTCATGTTCTGTGTCTTGTTTTGAGTATCTTGTCTCCATTGTCCAGAGCCTAGTCTGTTTTCAGTTTTGTCATCCTAGTCCTTAGTCCTTGTAATATCATGTATGTATTCTATCTGTTTTGTTTTTGTTCCATTGTCCTGTTTGGTATTGTCGTGTTTACTGTCTAGTCTTGTTCTGCTATGTCGGTTTGTTTCCAGCTTTATATTCTAGTTATTCGTGTTCGTCAATCTTGCTTTTTTCGTCAAGTGTTCGTCAATTTGTCAGTCAATCTTGCTTTAAGTTCCAGTCTTCGTTTAAGGTTCTTGTCTTAGTCCTAGTTTCTGTTCTTATTTACAGCCATCGTGCTGTCGTTTGTTTTGTCCAGTCTCCTGTCAAATAAATCCTCCATTTTATGATCTCTGTCTGTGTTCGCCCTTCCATCCGCCCACCCCTTACACTTCTTTATTGACTGAGCTAATTTAAATGTACAAAAGAGACATTTTTAGCTTATTCAACATTCACACACTATAGACTCTTCAACCTGCTATTTTCAGCCTGACTGATTTGGTTTAATGCTGACTTCATTTCTCACCAGTGTTCTTTTCAGTAGTATCACAGCTCAAACTCATTAAGATCCTCAGCTAGAGATCCACCCGACAGAGTTTAATTCCAACCTTAAAAGTGCAATCCTTACTCAGGCAATCATTATACCTCTGCATATTAAACATAGTGTTTTCAATAAAGAGTGAATCTAAGGCTATTATCTAACATATAATTTGTTAATCATTACTGCAATACTGCCCTTAGAAATGTTGATATTGTAGAGGGGGCAATATGCATATAAACCCTTTAACAAAATGCTTTTACTGCATCCTGTGTGCTTCCTGATCAACATTGAATACTAAAGAAGTGACTCTGAGTGTGATAAGCAAACCATTCAAATGATCCAACAGATGTAAAAACAGGATTTCAGTAAAAATAAATCTTCAAGCCAAGTAATCCAGGTCCAGTTTTTTTCTGAATAACAAGGGGTGAGGCAGGCAGTTATTTGGTCAGCTGAGAATGATGTTTAAATGAAAAAAGGCAAAGGCATCTAAGAAAAATGACAATGTATACATGCCCTTAGCACCTGCTAAACAAGTAAAAGTCTACACAGCCCCTCATTTCTTTCACTTCTCACTGATCTACAATGATCACACATATGATCTCCCTGAAATCCAGTCACTGTAAAGATTTTTTAGATGTCCTGCTGGGCATATTGCAATCATTATATTAGAACTACAATATGACATTCAGCCCAAATCAGTACAGTCCTTTGTTGGAACTAAACGCATACATATAGAGAGCCAGTGTGTTAGTCACTTCAGTAGTCAGGAACAAAATGTGTGTTTTTCAAATAATATTGGTATAGTTTCATTGAAAACTTCTAACTTAATTTACTGCATTGTTGTTGGAAATGCATCTGCACAAAAGATGAGACTCATTCTGATTGTATGTAGATTCAAAAAGAGGATGTGTTAACGTTCATAAAGTAGGGTTGTGGAAGTCTGATACTGGAGGGCAAGATTCCTGCACAATTAGGTGATTTTTGATTCAGCTCATCAGTTAATTACCAGGTTTATTTGTAGTGTTAGAGCAGTGAGGTCAGCACACAGTTCCCCACCTCTGAATTAAAGAGTGGCATCCAGAGTAAGCCGAAACCAAATATATGCTTACCCAGAACCCATAACAAAAAATAGCAAGTTTAACTCTGGTTAGTATTAGGAGATCTAACAAAAAATATTATGTAGTTATGGGAAGCAATTGGGTAGGGACACGACTTTCTGTGGGGATCCCAGTGCCCCAATGCAGTGACAGAGACACAATTTACAATGCTGTCTTCCAGACAAGATGTAAAACTGAGGCTCCAATTCTCTGAGGTAAGGTTCATAAACTTGCCTAGTCTCTCATCACCTCAATGTCTAAAAGCTAACTGCATGGCCTGGTCACCATTGCATCATGCAAGTGGATAGTGACTATTGCTGGTAGTTCAGGCAACTGGCATGGCATACATGGCATGCAGAAGTGATGGCAGAACTCTAAACAATTAGTCACTGAACACAATAAACAAGGACATAAATGTAGACAATAAGAACTTTTGCAGATGCTACCACACTCATTGGATTCATCAGAGACAGTGACAGGTGGATAAACAGGTGGTCCTCAAGAACATTCACAACAAATTGGAACTAAACATGCTCAGAAAAGGGGAGATGACTCTGGACTTCAGAAAAAAGTCAACCATCTCCATCCTCAACAAGACTGTGATGACTGTGAAGTCCTTAAAATTCCTGAGAAATAAAGTCACCAGTGATTTGAAGTAGTACATCAACATCAGGTCCATTATAAAAAAAGCCCAACATTCTTGCATTGGCTGTAGAAGTTCAACCTACCTCAAGAGCAGCTGATTCAGGTCTACACAGTAATCTTAGAGTCTGTCATCACTAACTGGTTCAGCTCTGCCACTAAAACATGATATTCAGAAACTGCAGAATATCACCAGGTCTGCAGGAAATATTACTAGTGCTAACCTGCCCACACTCCTCAATCTGTAACCCCTCAGAACCAGTAAGCAAGCAGAGAAAATCATTGATGACCCATCACAACTGGCCATCACTTGTTTAACCTTCAGGCTGGCGCTTCAGCTAATTGAGGCTAAAGTCAAGTCAAATTTATTTATGTAATGCATTTTACAGCTGATGTTCCCACAAAGCAACTTTAACAAACATCCAGTAATAACATCAAAACACAAAACCCCGGATGAGCAAGATAACGATTAAAGGAAATTTGGAAAGGAAATAATCCCTCAGAGCAGGAGGAAGAAACCATGGGAGGAACCAGACTCACATGTGGGGACCCCTCCTCCTCTGGTCACCTACTTATAAGTTATTGATAGCCAGATATCATACGATCCTATAATGCTGTTGTAGTGTTCAGGGGCACTGATATAGAAACAGTAGTGAAAATGTAGTAAGAAGGGACAAAACAAACAGACTGCAGAAAAGTTTTTCACACTAAAAAAAAAGCATTATTCCCAACAATTTTCAACACACATTTTTTTTACATTTGCTAGAACTCTGTAATGTCCCTGACTCTGCACAGGCCTTCTCCAATAAATGTGAAGTCAGTCAACAACCTCTTTTCCAAGTTCATTGTTACTGGGCAGCTTGAAGGAAAATGCAGGATCCCCAGCCCTGATACATCAGCTAACAGACACCTGAACCAGACGACATTACTTCAAAGTGATGAGGAGAGAGCACTGTCTGCCCACCCAGAGAGAGCACGTCCAACTTTGCTCTCTCAGGTCCCAAACTTGCAATCCACTTAGTCCACAGAGCTACTCGAAACCCCATACCTGACACAGTTTGAATCTAACCAGAATCTGTTCAACTGTATTTAAATGTACAATATTTCACTGCAATTAAATGTTGATTCTTTTGTATTGCTTTTGTAGTACTGCATCCCACACAGTTGTTGCCCTGTGCACTTTAATTCTAATTTTTAAATCTTCTCAAAATGTGTAAAAGTGAGTGTATGTGCTGGGGATTCATGTTTACATTGTTGCATTAGTGTTTTATTCTGTTGTTAACTTCTGTATTCTGTGTACTGAGAGACACTGTGAGACTGACAAATTCCTTGTATGTGCAAATGCACTTGGCCAATAAAGTCTGATTCTGATGTCTGATCCAAATCTGATCAAAAGTGCTTTCAATTTCTCAACATTGTTACCCACAGTGTACTGTAAATATAGTGTACAACCAATGTACACTTCTTAAAGGCTAACATACCAGAATGCATCACGGTTTCCGAACTCAACAAAGATGTTGGACAAATCCACCGGACTGAATTCCATGTATAAATGTAATATATGTTATTATAGAATTGTTATAATAATTATTCATATAATGTTTAGCCTTTAGCTAATTAATTTGATTCATAAAATGTAAATATGGAAGTAGCTGTAGAATCAAATGTTAAACTTGCATTTATAGTCATGTCAAACTACAAACCGGATTCCAAAAAAGTTGGGACACTAAACAAATTGTGAATAAAAACTGAATGCAATGTCAATATTTTAATTGTAATAGAACATAGATGGCAGATCAAAAGTTTAATCTGAGTAAATGTAACATTTTAAAGGAGAAATATGTTGATTCAAAATTTCATAGTGTCAACAAATCCCAAAAAAGTTGGGACAAGTAGCAATAAGTGGCTGGAAAAAGGAAATTGAGCATATAATGAACAGCTGGAAGACCAATTAATACTAATTAGGTCAATTGACAACATGATTGGGTATAAAAAGAGCTTCTCCGAGTGTCAGTGTCTCTCTGAAGCCAAGATGGTAAGAGGATAATCAATTCCACCATTGTTGCGCAGACATACCAGAATGGTGTTACCCAGCGTAAAATAGCAAAGACTTTTAAGTTATCATCATCAACCGTGCATAACATCATCAAAAGATTCAGAGAATCTGGAACAATCGCTGTGCGTAAGGGTCAAGGCCGTAAAACTCTACTGGATGCTCGTGATCTCCGGCCCTTAAACGTCACTGCACCTCAAACAGGAATGCCACTGTCAAGGAAATAACAGAATGGGCTCAGGAATACTTCCAGAAAGCATAGTCAGTGAACACAATCCACCATGCCATCCGCCGTTGCCAGCTGAAACTCTACAGTGCAAAGAGGAAGCCATTTCTAAGCAAGCTCCACAAGCTCAGACGTTTGCACTGGGCCAGGGGTCTTTTAAAATGGAGTGTGGCAAAATGGAAGACTGTTCTGTGGTCAGATGAGTCACGATTTGAAGTTCTTGATGGAACACTGGGACGTCATGTCATCAGGACCAGAGAGGACAAGGATAACCCAAGTTGTTATCAACGCTCCGTTCAGAAGCCTGCATCACTGATGGTATGGGGTTGCATGAGTGCATTTGGCATGGACAGCTTGCATGTCTGGAAAGGCACCATTAATGCAGAGAACTGTGTTCAGGTTCTGGAACAACATATGCTCCCATCTAGACATCATCTCTTTCAGGGAAGACCCTGCATTTTTCAACAAGATAATGCCAGACCACATTCTGCTGCAATCACAACATCATGGCTACGTAGGAGAAGGATCTGGGTACTGAAATGGCCAGCCTGCAGTCCAGATCTTTCACCTATAGAGAACATGTGACAAAGAAGGCCCAAGACGATTGAACAGTCAGAGGCCTGTATTAGACATGAATGGGAGAGCATTCCTATTTCTAAACTTGAGAAACTGGTCTCCTCTGTCCCCACACGTCTGTTGAGTGTTGTAAGAAGAAGGGGGGATGCCACACAGTGGTAAAAATGGCCTTGTCCCAACTTTTTTGGGATTTGTTGATGCCATGAAATTTTGAAACAACATATTTTTCCTTAAAATAATACATTCTCTCAGTTTAAACTTTGGATCTGTGATTTGTGTTCTATTCTGAATAAAATATTAGATGTTGGCACCTCCACATCATTGCATTCAGTTTTTATTCACAATTTATTTAGTGTCCCAACTTTTTTGGAATCCGGTTTGTACATGAAAACATGGAAAATATACCTAAAATGAGCTGGAAATGTATTTTGATGCTAGTAGCCTCCATTGTTGATTGTTATTTATACAGCAAAAGTTCAAAATGACTTCTGGTGTAATTTCTGTATATGTCATCTTAATTTGCTCGACTCCCTCACTGCTACCCTTTATAATGCTCTATGTACAACATTCTGATAAGTGATCAGTGAATGAGTAAACAAATGGACCATTTCAGACACATTATTTTTCAGACACATATGTAATTTTGGCATTCTAGAAATTCTTGACATAACCAGAATACACATCACATTCTGACAGATTTAACCCAACCATCCTTATATCTCTGAACTCACAGTAATAGACAAATAATTTATTTGACATCAGACAGTAAAATAGATTTGGCAATTGCATCCTATTATTTAAATGGCAAGGACGTTCCATTGTGTTAAGCTTATTTAAATTTAAATTGCTTAAAAGCCCTTAAAAACCCCTGTTCCACCTCCCCTTTCAACTCCGGCATTCATAGCACACTAACAATATGACAGTGGTGTGTGGGTTTGTTTATGGTATCTCTCAAATGTCAGTACAGCCCTGTGAAAGGATGAGAAATGGGGATTAGGTTTTGGCTTATAAAGGAACAGCGCATTCTGACCCTTCTTCTCTACTGCAGTAAAAAGATAAAGTTACAGTGGATATAAAAAGTATACACTACCATGTTTGTAGGTTTTTGAGACTTAAAAAAATAACACCAAGATAATGTGACTTATAATCTGTAATTTGATTGAAAAACAAATTGAAATAATGATTACTTCACTTGAAGATTTATTTTTACTGAAATCCTTTTACATCTGTTGTAATAATTATAATTCTGATAATTTGGGTGTGGCTATGTCCAGAATTAACCAGGCACATTCAAACTCATGTTAAATAGTCGTCTGTACACACTTACAATCAATTAGATCAGTTGTTCTAGTAGGATTTAACCAAGTTGCAGGAACCTCTGATAAATACTGGTTGTGAACTACATCCATCAATCTCTTGTATTCTTCATATGTCTGGGCTGTGGGTTGACAAACAGAAACCTCCATGCCCAGTTATATTTTGCAAAACCTACAAATGGTGAAAGCAGTTTTAATTTTCAATCAATTATGACAAAAAAACCTTCAGGCCTCTGCTAAAAAGTAGAAGGTAAAGATGATTTTCTCCTTTCACCAGGACAACAACCCAAAGCATATCTCCACTTCAACAAAGAATGGCTTCACCAGAAGATCAAAGTTTTGGAATGGCCCAGCCAGAGCCCAGATCTGAATCCAACTGAAAACCTGTGCACTGCAAAATCACCATTGTTAATTTAACTCACTGGGTGTTAAAATTAACACTATCCCAGTGTGTATATAATTCTCATGGATTCCAAGTTAAAGTTACACTTTGAATAGTGTTAATATTTTAACCCTTTAATAGTGTTACATTTCTGACACTTACAGTGTTGTTTTATGACACCTGAATTTGTATTTTTTACACTTAATTGTGTTATTCCCCATCACTTTGAGTGTTAAATTGACACTCAAATTAAATTGTAAAATTAAATTGTTTCTCTTGTTCTTTGCTATGATGCTACTTCTTTATAGTCACAGTATTGTTTTGTTTTATGAAGGTGAGCCATGCTGATTTTGTCTCTGCCGATAATCTATGTTAATCTTTGAGAAATTTCAATCATCCACCTATGTTTTGCATAAATTAGAGATGTAGTAACCTCCGTGAGTTGTTTGGTGGAAGTTAATAATTATATTTACGTTACAATTGTGATTTTATATCAGTACACGTTGCAAGCTACACTATGTGGGTTTAAGGCATTAGCTAGCCTCATCTACTCTATGTAGTGTCAGTTGTCTCTAAAAATGCTGATTAAACATTTTATTCTTAAAAATATTAGTGAAATGTGTAGGTATTGAAGTATTTTCTCAAGCATCTCATATTTTTATGTAAACATCAGCCTTGAATATGGTTTCTTGTGCTAAACACAGTATTGTTTTGCTTTATGAAGCTGTTGTCCCACTAAAGAGAAGTCTGCTAATAAAAACAGCACCACACGCTGATGCACCACAATCTTGTGCTCCCTGGTTCCTTTTCATCAATTCAAGATGAATTCAATTCAAGAGCCTCGCTAGGGAGCTGCCTGAGAAAGAAATAGGGTTACAGAACCATGGTCCGGTTCGCGTGCAGTGTGAAAACACTTTTCTAGAAGGTTGGGACTTTCGGACCAAATACAGGAAGTTGAAGTAGGCATTCAACAGCATTCAGTTAAAATAACAGAAGAAGAAAAATAAGGAGAACAGCAGCAAAAATTAGTTGTGGTAGCACATGGAGCGAGGAGGAGATGACGTGTTTAATATAATTTTGGTCTGATGAACGTGAAAAGTCAGCTTAAAAAACTCACAAAAATGCTGAAACGTGCAGCTTATTTTCTGAGAGGATGAGAGAGAAAGGAGCTGACAGAGCAACCTAAACTAAAGAAACTGTGGCATCAATATATAAAACTATATAAAAGTATTTAAATGCAGTGCCCCAGCTGGTTTGAATCCCGGTCATGCTGTTTGCCATCAACAGCCAGGGCCCAAGAGAGCAAAAAATTGGCAGTGCTCTCTCTGGGCGGGTAGATGGTGCTCTCACTCTCCCTATCACTTTCACATTGCAATGTCCGCTGGCTCAGGCATCTACTGATTGGTCCAATCGGAGCTGGGGACCCTGTGTGCCTCCTCCGAGCGCGTTAGGCTCTCCAGTGACGGTGTATCAGCGGTGGTTAGAAAAAGAAGTGGTGGCTGCATCACACGCAGCGGAGGTGGCTTGTGCTTGC
>BRDA01053960.1:4184-16757 GCA_036984385.1 Crenuchus spilurus | reverse complement strand
TTTGGTCTGATGAACGTGAAAAGTCAGCTTAAAAAACTCACAAAAATGCTGAAACGTGCAGCTTATTTTCTGAGAGGATGAGAGAGAAAGGAGCTGACAGAGCAACCTAAACTAAAGAAACTGTGGCATCAATATATAAAACTATATAAAAGTATTTAAATGCAGTGCCCCAGCTGGTTTGAATCCCGGTCATGCTGTTTGCCATCAACAGCCAGGGCCCAAGAGAGCAAAAAATTGGCAGTGCTCTCTCTGGGCGGGTAGATGGTGCTCTCACTCTCCCTATCACTTTCACATTGCAATGTCCGCTGGCTCAGGCATCTACTGATTGGTCCAATCGGAGCTGGGGACCCTGTGTGCCTTCCTCCGAGCGCGTTAGGCTCTCCAGTGACGGTGTATCAGTGGTTCGAAAAAGAAGCGGTGGCTGCATCACATGCAATGGAGGAGGCTTGTGCTTCCTTACACCCTCCTAGAGTCAGGGACATTACAAAGCAATGGGGAGAGGCCTAACGGAGGGAATGGGTTAATTGGCTACCACTACATTGGGAAGGGATAAAATTGGCAAAAACCTGGAAATAAATTATTTTTAAATATTTAAATGCACCAGACACACGTCCTACTACAAACCAATCAGTGTTGAGTGTAGGAAGACACACACCACATAAATGATGACGACAGCGCATGGGCGTTTCATAATAAAAGTCTGATGCACTCACAAAAATGCAGTGTGAAAACAAACCGAACCGGACCAAATATATACAAAGTAACAAACACACCTTGGTTCGGACCATGATCCGGACTTTCAGGTGTGAAAGCACCCTAAGATTGTAAGTGAAATACCCCTAATCCTCCTAAGCTTAGGAATAACCTAAATAGGTGGCAATCCATGAGAATTATATAAACACTGGGATAGTGTTAATTTTAACACCTAGTGAGTAAAATTAACGCTGATGAGCTGGAAACATGGCTAACTGCAGTAGACAAGTCAAGCCTACCTGGCAAGTTTAAGACCTGGATTTACCAACATGGCATCCTGCCACGGATTCTGTGGCCTCTCCTGATTTATGAAGTTCCAATCTCCACCATCGAGGGCTTTGAGAGGAGAGTGAGCAGATTTCTACGGAAGTGGCTGGGTCTTCCTCGAAGCCTGAGTAACCCTGTATGGCAAGAACAACAAGCTAAAGCTCCCCATCAGCAGCTTGAATGAGGAGTTCAAAGTGTGCCGGGTCAGGGAGGTGCTGCAATACAGGGAGTCAGAGGACCCGAAGGTCTCCCAGGCTGGGATCGAAGTCAGGACAGGGCGGAATTGGAGGGCAACAGAGGCTGTGGATGTGGCAGAGTCACGGATATGGCACAAGGCTATGGTCGGAATAGTGGCTCAGGGAAGATCTGGCCTGGACAGCATCAGAGCATCTCGCTGCGATAAGGCGCAGGGCAAGGAGAGGAGATTACTGGTGCAACAGGAGGTGCGGGCATCAGTAGAGGAGGAGCGGGCAAGCAAGATGGTTGGAATGAGACAGCAGGGAGCCTGGACAAGGGGGGAGCAAGCAGTTGACCGCAAAGTCTCATGGGCGGAGCTGTGGACAGCAGAACCCAACCGCATACGATTCTTGATCCAGGCGGTCTATGATGTTTTACCAAGCCCATCCAACCTGTTTAGCTGGGGATTGGAGGAGTCACCAGCCTACAAGCTATGCCTGAAGAGGGAAACCCTGGAGCACATCCTCAGCTGCTGTCCAAAAGCCCTGGGAGATGGGCGTTACCGCTGGCGCCATGACCAAGTCCTGAAAGTCATAGCAAACACCATCAGCTGTGGAATTGCCCAGTGTAGACACCGTTACCAAGCGAAGACCCCTGTCGCTTTTGTCCGGGCTGGAGAGAAACCAGTATCAGCGGCCAGGGCACCCTCAGCTGGCCTGCTAGCAACAGCTCAAGACTGGGAGTTGAAAGTCGACTTGGGGAAGCAACTGAAGTTCCCAGACACAGTCGCAACTACAACATTGCGACCTGACATGCTGCTTCTCTCAAGGTCTACAAAGCGGATCGTTCTTCTAGAACTCACCATACCCTGGGAGGACCGTATTGAGGAGGCCAACGAGAGAAAAAGGGCAAAGTATGCTGAGCTAGTAGAGGAGTGCCGGAACAATGGGTGGCGAGCTCAGTGTGAGCCCATTGAGGTGGGATGTAGAGGGTTTGCGGGCCAGTCTCTTTGCAAGACATATAACATCTTGGGCATCACGGGGGCCAACAAACAAAGGGCCATCAAGGAGGCCACTGAGGCAGCAGAGGTTGCCTCAAGATGGCTGTGAATAAGGAGAGGAGACCCGTGGGTGGGGTAGCGCTACCTGGACACAAGCTGGGGCCTGATCAACCCCGGCTGGGTCGCCTGGGTGAGAGTGTATGATGTTCGAAAGACCCGAAACACTCTGTGACCCCAGGTAACATCACTGACGATGTGTCCAGGTTGCATCTGCTGATGTATGTTGCAAGCTTGCAGTGATATGGAAATAACTCAGTCAAGAGTGTATAAACTCAACTCCCGTAATGAGCACCACACCCAGAGTTGTTTCAACACTGAAGGTGCTCAAATAACACCCCAAATCAACACCCACCAACACAAAGTAAGTTTCACTAAAATATTAACACAGATTCACACTATTATTTTTGCTGTGTGGAGTGACCTCATGAGGGTTGTCCACAGGAGATGCCCTTACAATCTGACAGATCTAGAGTGGGTAAAGACTGCCAAGTCAAGATGTGCCATGCTGGTAGACTCCTACCCAGGAAAGCCCAGTGATATTCATAAACTTTTTCATATTTCTAAGACTTTAGGAAACATGTCTACTGCACCTGATTACTGAGTTTGTCAGTTAAAGCTACTGCCGAGTTCAGTAGAAGTAGAAGTCTACCCAGCAGGCACAGGACATTATTAGATGTTATACTAACGCTCAGTTTTTGTCATCAACGTCATGACCAACCAAAAATTGAACCAAGAGATTTTCCATTTCAAAAACATCTTTTGTTGAACTTACATACTGAGTCTTGTCCAGAGGGTTGATAGAGATGGTATTGATTCCATCCATGAGCATGGCATCATATTGCTGCACTCCGCCATTAGCATAAACCACCCGGTCCTTCACAAAGATACTGACAGCACGCAGCATGAAGGACACAAACAGGTGCATGTGGATGTAGTTCCTGGTGCAGTGAAGACGCCTGTGTACAGAAACAAGATTCAGTCCATACAGCCCACACATGGAAACAAAAACAGTCACATTTTATCATTTATACCTAATAAAATACAATTATAATTTTTTATTTATATAATAAATTAAATAATAAATTAAAATGGTAAACTGTCATATGTTGTATATTCATTAAAAGTAATGTGACATTTCAAGCCTTTTCAATTTAATTTGGATCAGTATGGCTTATGAAATCTCAATCTCAATATATAAAAATATATATAAAGGATCAAATAGAAAAGGATGTACAATACCAAAAATGTCCAACTTCTGACAATGTTCGTTTATACACTCAATACTTGGTTGGGGCTCCATTACCACAAAATACAGCATCAGTGCAGTGTGGAATGGAGGCAATCAGTGTCAGGCACTGCTGAGATGTTATTGAGATCGAGAATGCTTTGAGAGTGGCCTTCAGCTCATCTATATTGCTGCATCAGGTGTTTCTCATCTTCCTCTTGACAATACTCTATACATTCTGTATAGGTATTGTTTGGCACTGTTGGAAGATGCTGAAGTCCAGTTGGAAAAGGAAATCAGCATCTCCTAAAGCTTCTCAGCAAATAGCATAAAGTGCTCTAAAATCTCCTGGCAGATGGATGTATTGACATTGGACTTGATAAAACATAGTAGATCAACACCAGCAGATGAAACGGGACCCCAAACCACCACAAATTCACAATGGACACCTTAGATTTTACGAGTCTTCACTCTTCCTGCAGACTCGAGCTTGATTTCCAAATTAAATGCAGAATTTACTTTCATCTGAAAAGAGGACTTTGGATCTCTAAGAAACTGCACCTCCTGAGTTCAAGTAAGACTATTCTGTTGTTTCTGGTTCAGGAGTGACTTAATATTTTGAATTTGTAGGAGTTGTAGCTTATAATTGTAGAAGTTGTAGAAGTTTCTGTGTGGCTCTTGATGTCCAGGTTCTTGACCCTTTTTATAATCCTGTCAAGGCTGTGATCATTTCTGTTGCTCATGCCAGATTTTCCCTTCCAGACAACTTTCCATTAATATGCTTTGATACAGCACACTGTGAACAGCCAACCTTTTCACCACTGAACTGAGTTGTCTTGATGTAACAATCAGTGAGGCAGACAAACGCAGATCAACCAGTAAACTATTTTATTGAAAGTAACACACAATGCAGAGTCGAAGTCGAAAAACAGTCCAAGATCAGAGGGAGCAAACGGGAACAGAGGGAATATTAGGTTCGAGGTCGAAGACAGGCAAAGATCAAAAACAGAATTCTAATAATCACAAATCCAGAGAGAAACGCTTGTTAAGGCAACCACAGGATTGGCAATAACTCGCCCAGAGGGGCGAGTGAGGTTAGCCTATATAGTCTTTGATAATGAGTCTCAGGTGAGCTTGTTTAGTACTCAGGAGAGGCGGAGCGATGTGGGCGTGAGTGCTGTGCTGTGTCCTCCGGTGTCTGTGGCGAAAGTAGGTCAAGTTTATGTTGCTTGTTCGCGTCTGTGTCAGCAGGGGGCGTGACACTTGACAACTGTTAAGTCAGCAGTCTTCCTCGTGATTGTGGTTGTGTGTGCTGAACTAGACCAACAGATACAGGAAATGTATACTGTTTGAATACTGTAATTTACTGAAACTTAGCATTACATTAAAACAAAAAAGGCATGAAATATCACTTTTCATTTAATGAAATTAAAATATATTAAAATGTATCATTTTACCTTTTCAAAATTCTGAACTTTTTCACAATATTCTGGTGGAATATTCAACTGTATATTTTTGATGCACTAGTACACATGAAGAAGCACACACACACACACACACACACACACACACACACACACACACACGCATTAATGGTCATCAAAATATTCAATTACAAAGCATATTTTTATTTTTACATTATTAAGAATTATTACAAATTCTTTGTTCTAGCCATTTGGAGATAATAAAATTCACAAATGCTGCTGCTCCGTATATTTCATCTTCTATGGTAGAATGGTGAGGTAAGACATTGTCAGCACTTTTTAGCTCAGTTTTGGTGTCTCCCACAAGTTGTTGACAGTTAGTTTATAGACTTTAATGTAGCTGTTAACTCTTGACTAGAAGTTTAACAAATATTTTGGCAGGTGTGTGTGTGTGTGTTCTGTGCTCATTAGTGTGTGTCTATGTTTGTATTCATGCAAGATGGATTAAAATCAGAAAGGAATTTCGATATGGAGATCAATAAAAAGTTTATTTTTCTTTGATAAGGGCCATCATTATCAACAAATGATTATGGACAAATTACAGTGTCAGAGCACCATTGAATTTATAAGGCAAGGGGCTCTAGTCTGCCAGGGTCTAACAACAGTGCCAGAATTTTCTAAACTCTTGACCAACCACAGGGCACCTGTAGAGATTTTGTAGAGCCCAGGCCTTGGCAGGTGAGAGCTCTTGTGGTAACACATGTAGGGCCAACAGCATATTGGCATATTGGTCATAATGTCCTGGGGTTTATCTTTGTAAATATAAATTAAGTTTGGACAAAGACTGTATCTGATTATTACTATACGAGGATCCAACCTGAAACTGCTCAGTCATGATGACCTGCGTCTGTTCCATGCTACATAATCATAATTTGTAACCTGTTTCTTTGTCACTTTGTAAAGATCTGCTTGTATTCTAAATGTTCTAATCTGTGTTGCTTTGTTTCTAATTCCTACCTTAGTCATGCCTTTAGATCTAACCAGTCTGTTCTATTTAAGAGAATTGATTTGTCACAAATAGTTTTGTCTGCTGCATTCATGAGCTTGTCTGTCTAAATCCAGTGCCTCACATAGAAGTCTGATGGATTTATTGTTGTTTGTGCAACTCTCTGGCCTCTGTTACACTAAAAACAATGAGAAACACTAAAAGAATATATGTAGAATATAAATTGCCAATGAGTTACACCACTGCTCACTGCCTTCAGCAATGAGAATCAAACCCAAGATGTCCCCATTCCAGATGGGTCACTATGGATGGATTATCATGTTAAACTAGCTTTCTAAGCACATTGTGGATATTTGTCAGCACTCCCATAACTTCATGCTTCATTAAAAGTCGGCTTAGGTTCATGTGGAAATCCTATAGGCAGTGCTGGAAAGGGGGAAATATACCAGCTTTTCAAAACTTCTGCATAAATGCTAAATAATAGTGCAATGTCATTCAGAGTGATCTACGACAATATTGATACACTTGAGTATCACAATATTATGTTTGTAATACAGTATTTATTCTGAAAAACAGAGTGCTGATATTAATTTAGTTTACATGCAAAGATTGGTGTCATTCTGCGTCTCATTATACTCCTCCACACCCAAATAAACAATCAGCATACCACTGTTATTAGGAAGGAAGGAAGGAACGTTACACTTATATTAGCATTAGCAAAATAGTTTTCCTTTTTTAAGCATAAAGTTTTTCTAAAACTGGATTTTAAAAATCATAATATCTTGCATATAGTATCCAAATGTATCACAATATATTGAATCATAATTAGGGATGCACCAAAATGAACATTTTTGGCAAAACCAAAACAAAATGAAACATTTGTCTGAATACTGAATACAGTTTTTAATTTCTATATAAAAACATTTCATTATAAAATTAGAACTAAACTATTTTCCAAAATAAGTCAGGAATGTAGTTTGAATTGTCGCTAGTCAGGACTGAATGTCTGTATTTTAAAAGTTGGTATGACATCATTAGGTTTAATAACATGAGAGTTTAACTGATTATTCTTTTATATTTGTATATTTGATTATTAGATTAGATAAATTGAAACTTTATTGCCTTTATTGTCATTTATCAAACTACTGCACTGGGTAAAACTGGGACCTTGGGAATGTAATTTCGTTCCACCTCATGTACTACATGTGATGCAAATGACAGTAAAGTTTCCTTGAATCCTTGAATTGTGCAGAATACAGAAACAGAGCCAGTAAAATGTAGTTAGCATCTAACCAGAGTGCAATGTACTTGTTATTTAGATAAAGTGCAGTAAGTAATCGGTGAAACTGTACAGTGAATTTTAGAAATTTGTAGAAATATGTCTATTGGAAATAAATAATATATACATTATTAAGAGAGTACATATATGTTAGGGAGTAGATATGAAGTATATGAACAGTGCAGATGTGCAAGAATGTAGTTCAGTGGCAGTGCAATTATATTGTTTGAGTTAAAGGTGTGGTACAGATTTCAGTAGGGTCACAGCCTCAGGTAAGAAGCTCTTCCTAAACCTGTTTAGGCAGCTCTTCATAAACCAGAGGCTCATGTAATGTGTGCCAGATGGGAGAAGGGTGAAAAGTTCATGGTTTGGGATAGAAATGTCCTTGATGATGTTTCTCACCCTGCCCAGGCAGCATTGTGATAAATGTCCTAAATGGTGGGTAACTGAGTGCCTGTAATTTGGCCTGTTTGTGGAGTGTTGCACTCGGCTGTGGAGCAGTTGCCCAACCACACAGAGGTGCAGTTGGTGAGTATACTTTCAGTCATAAAGTTATAGAAGTTCACCAAGATCCTAGGACACAGGTGAGCTTTCTTAAGGCTCAGAAGGAAGTAAAGGTGCTGTTGTGCCTTTTTGACCAGGATAGTAGAGTTCACAGACCAGGTGAGATCACTGGAGATGTGGATATCAAGGAACTTGAAGCTAGACACCTGCTCTACTGCAGCTCCACTGACGTAAATGCGGGAGTGAGTTTGGCTTTTAGTCCTCCTGAAGTCCATGATCTCCTTGGTTTTCTGGGTGTTAAGCACCAGGTTGTTGTTGTGGCACCATGTAACCAGATGCTGCACCTCATCTCTGTAAGCCGACTCATTGTTGTCACTGATCAGGCCGAACACCATGGTGTCATCCAAAAACTTGATTATGATGTTAGAGCCATAAACAGGAACACAGTCATGGGTGAACATGTAGAACAGGATCCGGACCAAATCGCAACCATTTAGAATGCTGGTGTTCGGGGTGATGGAGAGGAGAGTTTGGCTTAAGTGGGTCAGTACAATAAGGAGCATTGTGGAAATGGCATCCTCAGTTGACCAGCTGACATCCTCAGTTGACCTGTAGGCAAACTGATGTGGGTCCAGCGTAGCAGGCAAGCAGGATTTCAAGTGAGAAAAAGCAAGTCTTTCAAAGCACTTGGAGATGATTGTGGTGAGAGTGACAGGACAGAAGTAATTCACAACTGAAGCAGTCAAATGCTTTAGCACTGGCACAATGCTGGCAGACTGAAAGATGGTTGGCACAGCTGCTTGGGCCAGCAATAGATTGAAAATGTGTGTTAAGACACCACAAAGCTGCTCAGCGTAAGCTCTTAGCACTCAGCCAGGTAGTCCATCGGGTTCAGCTGCTTTCCATGCATTCACCCTGCTCATGGTTCATGGTGGAGAGTGCGAGTAAATGATCATGGGGTGAAGGATCGTTTTTAGAGACCACTTTGCTTCCCCAATCAAAACAAGCAAAAAATGTGGTTTAGTTTGTTGGTGAATGAAGCACAGTTGATGGAGGGTGCAGTGCTGGGTGGTTTAAAGTCAGTGAGAGTTTGAATGATTTGCCACATATGATGGGGGTCAGAAGATGAGAAGTTCTTCTCAATCTGAGGTTTGTAGCAATGCTTGGCCATAGAGTTTCCTTTCCTCAGGTTAGCTCTGGCAGAGCTGTAAGCCTCTGAGTCTGCTCTAGCTCTGAGCAGGAGGCAGACCTCTTGGTTCATCCAGGGCTTCTGGTTACAGAATGTTAGTATTGTTTTGTGTCATATCACTTTGCCCACACAGCTGTTGATATGTTCCAGGACAGAGTTGGTGTAGTGGTCGATGTTGATGTGTGAGTCAGTGGTAGCTTGGACAGCATACTCACTCCAGTCAGTGTGTTGGAACTGATGCAGAAGAGAAGGCAGCCCCATCTATCCAGATCTTTACAGACATGATATTTGGTTTTACACACTGAATGACTGGAGTGCATTTGGGGAACAGGAATAGAGAGAGATGGTCAGACTGGCTGAGGTGGGGGAAGGGTGTGGCTCTGTATGCGTCAGTCACACTTGTGTAAACTTTATCTAAAGTTTCATGTCTCCTTGTGGTGCAAGAGATATTTTGCTGAAACCAAGGAATTATAGGTCTCAGATTGTTGTGATTAAAGTCTCCCACTACAATAAAGTTTTCATCCAGGTGCAGAGTTTGTAGTTTGCTCATAGTGTGCAACACACAGGTCTTTCATAGCCACATTAGCTTTAGCATCTGGAGGTACATAAACAACAGCAACCAGGATGCAGGTGAAGTCATGTGGCAGGTTGAAGGTCTGCACTTGATAATCAGGAACTCCCTGTCGGAAACAGGTATTCCCTGTCACTGCGGTTGATCTTTTGACTCTGAATAATGCCCTTCCCTGCAGTTGCACCACAATGTGTGCCATGTTGCGGCTTAATCATGTGTCAGTGAATAATCTCAGATTGCAGTCCAAGAGCTTTCTCTGTTTGAGGGTCCAGATCCAGCTTTCCCAGCAGCAAGTGAACATTGCAGAAAAAGATGCTAGGTAGTGACAGCCAGTGTGGGTTTAGCCTTAGCTTAGCATGCATTAGCGTTTTGAGTTTCTCATCTTAGCCATGCTGGAGTAAAAGTGACTCAACATTACTTACATTTGAGACACCCTGTCTTTTCTGAGACATTTGAGCAACTAGGTCTGTAAAATTATGAAAACTTTATTGTGAATTTGGTAGGGCCATAAAGATAAGATTTGATGATAATGCTATTGTATTATTGATAATAGAAATACACTGTAATGAATTGTATTGTATCTACCTGGGAGACTATGTACTGCTTTTAAATTCAAGAAGGCTTTATTTAGTGTCAAATTTGATTAAAAAATGTGATTAATCAAGATCAACTACTCAACATAATGATTAATCACTATTAACTATTTTAATCATTTGATAGCCTTAATACACATCATTCATCATGAAAGTGGCAAATATTAGATTATATTTTCCCCTAGATACCCACCTTTAGAGCCCTAGAAACTCAACTCTAGAACTGTGATAGTTGGCGATGATATCAAACAAGGAAAATGTTTTAATAAATTAAGAAACACCATCAATGAAATATTTTAATATTAATTTAACATTATATGCCACCGCGAAGCACTTTTGGGCCTCCTGTAAGTGGCTGGTGTCATGCCCCTCACCCATGCCTTCCCAGTTCTCACTCTCTGCTTTGATCCTGGTCCTCATCTCCATCTATAATCTGAGTTCCAGACTTTGTGTGGGTTACAGCCATTGTCTGTGTAACCATTATTCTATTTTGTGTTTAAATAAAGATTCTTATTTTTTACCTGTGCACTTCTTCCTTTGTTCCTTGGGCCAGTGTGACAGCTGGCAAAACAACTGCTTGATCACATCATCAAGACGTCATCATGACGCAGAAACATCTTCAAACAGATAACTGTGCTGAAAGGCTGCCATTGGAGCTTTTACAATGGAGCTAGACTTCACCTCCTCAAATTTAGGCATTTTGTATGTTTTATGGCTCTACTGAAAGTATCCTTTGGGAAAGAGCCACTAAAACTACCTAAAAGTACGTCCTGAACATTTCATGCTCCAAGACAGGTAGACGCAGACACCTCACATTTTCCATTAAAATCCAGAATTAAAGTTTGAATAAAAAAGGATGTGATGTTTTGATGTATCTTTAATAACAAGGACACTCAATGTTTACTCCAAGCACTACTGATTTATTTTTTCCAGCGAATATTTTTAAAGCCCATCTGAGGCAATGTAATGTGGAAAAAATGGAACATTTTCCAAGTTATATTCTTTAATGTCACATATGTAATATAAACTAATAATTAAATAAAGTAGTGCATGACTGCTAGAATATTTATTGTATTGTGACTTATACATAGTCATATGTAGAGTGGTGCTTGAACTGTTTAGAATTTTCTATACTTCTGGATAAATATGATCTTAAACTTAATCAAATGTTCAATCAATGGGATGACAATCAGGTGTGAGTGGGCAACTGTTTTATTTAAAGAACTGGGATCTATCAAAGTCTGTATTTCATGTCTGCACAAAGTCTGCACTTCAGGAGTGGTCAATCAAAAAAGAGCACTAAAAAAGTAAGGAATGTAATAGTCAGCAAACTCACAAAGGACCTCATGGGTAACTTCTAAGCAACCTCTCGCACATTGGATAATATTAATGTTCATGAGCCCATCATCAGGAGAACACTGAACCACAATGGTGTGCATGGCAGGGTTGCAAGGAGAAAGTCACTGCTCTCCAAAAAGAACATTGCTGCTCATCTGTAGTTTGCTAAAGATCACGTGGACAAGCCAGAAGACTATTGGAGGAATGTTTTGTGGACGGATGAGACCAAACAAGTACATTTTCGTTTAAATAAAAAATTATATTTGGAGAAAGGAAAACACTGCATTCCAGCATAAGAACCTTATCCCTTCTGTGAAACATGGTGGTGGCAGTATCATGGTTTAGGCTATTTTGCGGCATCTGGGTCAGGACGGCTTGCCATCATTGATGGAACAATTAATTCTGAATTATTTCAGAGAATTCTAAAGGAAAATGTCAGGACATCTGTCCATGAACTAAATCTCAAGAGAAGGTGGGCCATGCAGCAAGACAACAACCCTAAGCACACAAGTCGTTCTATCAAAGAATGGTTAAAGAACAGTTACCAGAAACTAGTTGCAGTTATTGCTGTAAATGGGGGTCACACCAGATACTGAAAGCAAAGGTTCACATACTTTTGCCTCTCATAAATACAGTGAGGAAAATAAGTATTTGAACACCCTGCAAATTTGCAAGTTCTCCCACTTAGAAATCATGGAGGGGCGTGAAATTTTCATCTTAGGTGCATGTCCACTGTGAGAGACATCTCACAAATCTGGAAATCACAATGTATAATTTTTTAATTATTTATTTGTGTGTTACTGCTGCAAATAAGTATTTGAACACCTGCCAATCAGCAATCATTTTACTGGCCAATCATTCTGGCCCTCAAAGACCTGTTAGTCCGCCTCTAAAAAGTCCACCTCCACTCCACTTATTATTCTAAATTAGAAGCACCTATTTGAGGTCGATAGTTGCATAAAGACACCTGCCCACCCCCACACTCAGTAAGACTCCCAACTACTAACAAGGGCTATGGGGCAATTGCCAAGCAGCTTGTTGAAAAAAGATCAACTGTTGGAGCAATTATTCATAAATGGAAGAAGCTAAACATGACTGTCAATCTCCCTCTGACTGGGGCTCCATGCAAGATCTGGGAGGTACTAAAGATTCACCCTCTTGAACGTTTAAACGTCCCACAAGTTTAT
>BRDA01053959.1:7395-28909 GCA_036984385.1 Crenuchus spilurus | reverse complement strand
ATTGACATTTGCCATCTCCACATCATTGCATTCAGTTTTTATTCACAATTTGTTTAGTGTCCCAACTTTTTTGGAATCCGGTTTGTATTAAACTGAGGAAATATTCAACTAGCAATTCAAATAAGATACATAGTCATAATAATGACACACAAAATCATCATAATAAGATAATCTTTTAATTTGTTCCACAGTGGGGAAATTCAAAGATTTACAGCAGCAAAGGGACAGAGAAGTCAGGGGTGTCCAAACTTTTTTCACTGAGGGCCACACACATAAAAATATAGGAGGTGCTGGGCCACGTACTAGAACTTAGGTATATAGCCTTAACTTTAGTGTATTAAAGTTATAAAAATCAATTAAAAGTGGTCAAATATGTTATATTGTTAAATATAATTAAAGACAAAACTGCCTTCGTCACAGCTTTCCATAAATGGATCTTTATTGATTTATTCAGAAAAAGCTTTGGTAGCTCATTCTCAGAACAGCAGCCTCAGATTTCTTCTTAGAAGATTTACAGTACAGAGAGAACAATAAAGGGGTAAATGGGACGGGTAACTTTCAAGCTTGTTATTTAAGGCTTAGCAACACACCTATTAACATCCGTTTGAAACGGTTCTCAACATTAACAGACTGAACTGGACTTAATAACAGGAGCGCATATAATTTTAGTAAATTATTCTGGTATCAGCTGCGCTGGGTATATAAATCGGGCCATCCAGTTGCGGTGCTGATCTGACGCCACTCATGCCAAAAATCCGGACAAATGTCACTTGATCAAGGAGCAAATCTGCATCAGATGAGATATACTATAAATATACACTCTCCCACTGTGTCTGAAATTCTCTGCACTCACTTTCTACCTTTTGCTTCTTTGGTTCTGCCATGTTTAGTAACTTGGGGTAAATTTCTTGAGATCAGGGTTGCCAGACATTTTCATTTCACGTTTGCAGTATGCCTTTTTCTCATCATTAGGAACACGTTTAATCCATCACATCAAACCTTTATCTTTTTCCCAGACCTTGCAATACCCATATTTCCCCCACTTCCCAGGCATATTAGCTAGCGACTGTTTTCTCTTCACCTTCTGCCTATCTGTCTCTCTCTCTCTCTCCTGCTGTCCTCTTTATGCTGTACTTCCGTATGTTATGTTCTCCTCATACTTATAGTTGCATTCAATCTTCCAACACCCACTTTTCTTGTTGTTTTTGGCTTTAAAAGTAGCCCAAAAATGCATCCAGCCACGCTTTAATTTTCACATGTGACTGGATTTTCAAATAAGCCCAATTATGCATGAAAACAGCGAACCTGGCAACCCTGTCTGTGATTGTTCTTTTTGGTGGAGCAACTGACTTAATCAACAGTAGCTTCCCCTGGTGTTAAAACTAAGAAATGCACTACACTCAAGCAAACGTTGACGTGCGGGCCATATTCTATTCTATTTATAAAATTTCTTGCGGGCCAATTAAAAATGGACCACTGGCCGCAGTTTGGACACCCCTGTGCTAAGTCTTAACTATTAGGTACATAGTCGTAATGAGATTTTAAATAATAATACTTAGTTATACAATGATACAAAGTTATAATAATAAGATATAAAATCATAATCACATACAGAATCATAATGAACTACAAAGTCTTAAAATGAGATATAAATCTTGATGAGATACAAAGTCATGAGTATTAGGTACAAAGTTGTAGTAATGAGATATAAACAGGATTCTAAATTAACTGTGGCTGATAACTCTCTAAAGTTACCGGCCAATCACAATTTCCACTAGCCAAATTTTATGCTGTAAAAATAAGAGAAATAATTGCTACTGAATGCATTTGATCTATCTATCTTTATATATATATATATATATATATATATATTATTTGAACCACGTCTTCAGTGCTCTTCTTCTTCAGAAGCGGCATCAGAATCTGAGCTACTCTCATTTTTTGCTGCACGTTTACGCACAAAGTTAGGCCCAGCTGCCCCAGTCTATCCAAGTCCCAACCACCGCCGCATTTAGGTTAAAAGTTTTTACTAAGCTAACATTAACTCCCTCCTCTTTCAGGCCTAGTCCACACGTAGCTGGGTATTTGAATAACCGCATATATTTTTATGCGTTTGGGCCTTTCATCCACATGCAAACGCAGTTTTATACCACCAAAAACGATTGATTATCAAAACTCCGGCCAAAGTGGAGATTTTGGAAAACTCTGTTTTTGCGTTTGCGTGTGTACATGTGAAGATGGCGTTTTAGAGTCCAGAACATCACAATCTGCGACAAATGATGCTGTGATGTCATATTCGCGACCACTGTAATTGACTGCCTTGCCAGCAGAGAAGATTTAATTTTTTTTGATAATTCAAACACTCTTTGCGTGTTTATTTTTACAAGTTCAGCTTCTCCAATAAGTGGAGGAGCAACGGAGAAGGAGCGCTTCTAGGATAGGTACTTTATGCCAACTCTCCCTCCAAATACGGAGGCAGGCCATTCGACGAGGAAATCATGTTTGTTTTGAAGGATTTTGATTGGCTGACATGGGTGTTAGCTTTGTGTTACACTGCCATCTATGCGCTTGGCGTCTTTATGACAACACTCTACGGCGTATTTATGCGTATTCATGTGGATGAAAACTTTTCTTAAAACGATCTCATGTGTCTGAAATTATTTTTGAAAACGATGTAGACGTTTTTATAAACACCCGGCTACGTGTGGACTAGGCCTCAGTGTGCTCTCTGTTTAGTTCTGGCCCCATTTACTTCGCTTCTACCTTGAGTTGCTCTCTGTCTTGCTCTCTGAAGTCTGTTCAGTGGTGTTAGCATTCATTTCCATGGTTTCTCGCGCTATTTTCACTACAAACTGCGCGCAGCCAATGGACGTATAATGTCATGACGTAGCGCAGGGGTGCACACCCTTTTTCAGCCTGCGAGCTACTTATCTAATGACTAAGTCAAAATGATCTATCTAATATAAAAATGCAAGACATTTATTTATACATATACTGATGTATACAATGTATGCTGGTGTACCTTGAATAACTACATGAACCCTTATTACACAATACAACTGTGTACATGTTTTGTAATTAGCCTACTTTACTCTGATGTCTTGCACTGAATGAAATCAGTCAGGGATGCATAGTCAGGACAGTAACAGCTGGTAGCCAGCCTCAAGCAAACCTCCAAATGATCACCAGTCATAGTGGAGCGATACTTGGACTTAATGATCTTCACGTGTGAAAAGGCTAATGCTTTTTTGATGGGCTGGAGGTTTTTGGGGATCTGGCTACCCTAATTGCAACTCCATAAACAGAGCTGGTCGTCTATAATTCTTAAGAATAATAATCATATCATAGTTAATTTGACATACAACACACAAGAATCATATTTGTTCTTGTAATATATAAATACAAATATATAATAAAATTATTATACTCTTGTAAAAAGACGATCAAAACCAGGGTTGCCAGTTGGTGAAAATGCATTCACTGGTAAACCTCCCAAGGGGGGATACAGGGATTTTTGCAGAAAATAGAAAAGAAAATGAACAATATAATGATTTATTTTTTATGCTTTTGTGATTGGGTGCTTTAGATTTTATCAATAGATACATAGATAGATTTTATTTAGATAGTATCAGCTTGTGTATGGCAGTTTTCTGTCACACATTGGGCTGGAGGATTTGGGGGATCTGGCAACCCTGAACGCAACTCTATAAACAGAGCTGGTCGTCAATAATCCTCGTGGACATGAGTGACATGAATATTTGAATACTGCAGAAATCCATCGAAGAAAGATTGAGAGACGCCCTAACGTTAGGATAGATACTTTTCCTTCCCTTTGTTAACATGCCGAGGCCGGGGCCAGATAGCACTGTGTAGGCCGTAGGTTCAGGTTTGGTGGCGAGGACGGATGATAGGCTGAAGGATGATTTTTTTAATGCCATGCGATCTACCCACACTACCTTTGCAATCGACCGGTGCACCCCTGACATAGGGTTAAGGCATATAGTGTTCTTGGGAAATGTAGGAAGTACTGCCAGGGGATATATGACCGAGAACGGAGCCTTATGTATCATGCATGAAATACCTCTTGCATCACTGGCCAAATTGGCTAGTAAGTTTTTATTAACACCCGCCAAAATGATTTTTTACCCGCATTTGGCGGGTTGGCGGGTGTTAATTTAGAACCCTGGATATAAAGTCATAATAATGAGATATAAAGTCATAATAATGATACAGCATCATAATGAGACAAAGTAATCATAATGAGACACAAAGTAATCATAATGAGATACAATGTAATCATAATGAGACACAAAGTAATCATAATGAGATACAATGTCATAATAATTAAATGAAATGTGTTTCCATTAAAACGGGACTGGCTCGACTGTGACGTTTCACCAGACGCTCTCCCCCTTTAGACGTAGTCAAGGGAGTAGTCTGCAGTCATGTGGAATAGAGCTCACCCACTTACTCCCCGCCGTCTTCAGTAACGCGTCATTAACCTTTAACTTTAGCATATGTAAGGTAAGGTATTTTTGTTGCCTGTGAATTAAACCTATTTTTTCTAATATAAATCTCATTTTGAAGTGCGTGTACGAGAGTTAAGCTGTTTTCTTTGAAAGCGGTTCGGTTTTAACGCTTTTCTCACTGACACCTGAGGTGAAGGAGGCTGTTTACGGACAATGCAGGTGAGCCGTTAAAGTTAGCTGTTTGTGTTGTTTTGCTAACGGTGGTTAGCTACTTATCCTAAAATGGACCAATATGGCTCAGTAAACAGGTGTTTTTGTTTGTTTTTCTTGTGTCTTAACAGAACTGTAAGATAGGTTAAGCTAGAAGGTTGAAAAATGCTTTAATTTGGTTACTTTGCTGAGCACAAATCTCATTAGTTTAATATGTGCCACCTGTAGTGCACTAAAACTTTAGTCGGACAGCTTTACAGCTCTAGCTAGTCATGTTTATCCTGTGTTATACATCTGGTTCAGCTAATGACGGCCTCACAATGTTTATATTGTTTGAATAGTAATTTACTCAAACTCCAAATGAAATATTCTCATTTGAGATTCTGGTTTTCAGATTATAAGCTATACTGATCAACAGCCTTGAAATGTGTAAATATAACGAATATAAAATGACTGTTAGAATGAAATTATAAATACAAATTTATTTTTATTAAATATTTAATATTTTATTAAATTTCCACAATATTTTGTTTTGTACCTCTCTAGCAAGACTTATTGCTTTTGAAAGGCACTCAGCTGTGTCAGATTTTGTATTAATGCATATATTAACAACTTTTGTTTTTGAGTACAAAATGAAAAAAAAAGTAGACTTCTTTTAGGGAAGAGTAGTGTTGGATGGCACACCTTTTACTTTGTCATGTACACTGTTATGAAATGATATAAGTAGCTATAAGTAGCTATATATAAGTAGATATAAGTATGCCATGTGATTTATTTTGTTTGTCTGTATTGCTTCATTTAGCACTTATGTATTGTGTCTTCAGCTATTGTAATTAGTCAATTAAGCGTTAATTAAGCCTGTTATTAAACATCTGTCGTATTTGGGGTTTCCAGTGAAATTTAACTCAACAACACACTTCCATGTTAAACTCAACATTAGCATGTGATTGGACAGAACTGATGCAGGTGTAATCAGTAAGAGATATCAAAACGAGATTAAATCCAGATGCCTGTAGATGTAGAGAACTTCAGTCTATTCATGATCTCAAATTGTAAGTTAATTCAAGGAAATTTCTCAGGACACTTTTACTACTATTTGTTGACAAGAAATCAAAGTGGCGGTCATTTGTATTTTCATTTTTGTGGTTGACTACAAATCCTGCTGGCACTTCTGTGTGTGCAGTTTTTTCCCCATTTCTCAGAGCAGGTCTGTCTACTTGTAGTGTTACTCACCACCACCTACACACTTCCTGGGCTTGTCAGCATCTGTCTTATCACCCTTTGGCTTAAAGTAAATAAAATTACCAAACCGAAGCCAGTGCACTGGAGCAATTAAGGACGTTCATTGAGAATTAATGTTCACAGCTTGATAGGAGTCACATTTGTGTGTTTTCTTTCTTTTTTTGTGACGAGTTCTGATTGTAGCTGGAATCTCAGTGTATTGGGTGAGAAGATTTCATAGCATTTCTGGTAATACACTGAGACTGAGTTGCCTTGTACTGTAAACTTCCTGCTTGTATCCTCCTTGATAGACCTACTCTCACTATAATCATCACTAGGAGTTGTTTTATATTAAATCTTTATAAAAACACTTTATGGGACACAGTGTTCTGAGCCACTGAGTTGTAAAAGCCATATAAATATTTTACTATAAAGGACATTGTTAAAAAATCCATAGACACTCTCAATCTCATGTGACCATCTACCCCATTATGTAATTATGCAAATATAATACACTTGCGTAAACCATGAAAATGTATCTTCATCTACCATCTTCTGGGTGGTAGCCAGACAGCACTTTGAGAATTTTGTCAGTAGATTGTTATGAATCTAACTAACTGTGGATGACATTGATTTTGTATGTTATATCTATAAAATATTAAAAAAAAAAAAAATTATAGTACTAATATCATGTATTGTTCCTTAGAGGTGACAATGTATGGAAATATAGTTACATCTCAGTGTGTTCTCAGTATGAAATTTCAGAATGGTTATAACATTAATAAAAATGAAGTGTATGCATTTTACAAAAAAAATCCCTTTAATTGTAGCCATATGACTCAGTGTTAAATATATTTTTCTTTATCTAATAAAGAATTAATATAGCATTGATGATGTAGCATTGGTGATTTGTATGTTTACGGAAACAGTCAATATAATGGACAAGGTGGTGATTTAATAAACAAGACAGTCTTGGAAAAGTAAAGGTGGTGATTAATATGTTGTGGGGAAAAACACTTCATATATAGAGTATACATATAGAGTCTATATATGTGTTCTGTAGGGAACTTGGAACAAGTTTTTCCAGCATATGGAAAAGTAAGCCATTTGTTCATCAGATTGTGGGCTGACGGTATTCTCTGTCTGATTCAGCAAAGCCTCATTTGATTACACCCTGTAGTATAAGTAACATCCACTCACATTCTGCTTTACCGATAAGCTTAGCTGCAGAGTTGATTTCATGTTAGTCATTTGTTTAGTAAACATCCCACAGGAATGAACTGTCACTTATAGTAGGAAATTGACACATGGAATCCCAGGAATTTCACTGGAAATTATGACAACTTGTAATTGCTATCTAATTAATTAATTGCAAAGGAAAACCAACATCAAATGTTAATTTGTAATGTTAATGGTCGGTGAGAACAGAGTGCATGGAATCTGAATAATTTTGCCAGGAATTCTAAAAGAATTTGTAGTTGTCTACAAATTTAAATGGTAGTTGCATGTACAAAAACACACTTGCTAAAGTCTAGCATGTCTGTAAACAAGCTCTAAAGGCTGTTTAATACTTCTGCAAAGATTTACATCAACAGTGGAGCAGTTGGAGGACCGATTGGCCGAAGAGATGTACAGTGAAGTGATTTTTTTATTTCTGGAGAGATAGGAAAAAAATGCTTCTTCAATTTGTACACTTCAGGGCAAAAGAAATTACCCAATGTTGAATGTTTTTATTTAACCTGTTAAATATAATAATAATAATAATAATAATAATAAATATAGATATTATAGATCTCTACCTGAAGTTATCACTCCTGATTCTATTTTGGATCTTGTTCAGGATGTCATGGGCTTCATCAGACACGTAAGATTACTACATAATTAATACTTTAATAAAAAAAGACATTTGTGAAACATTTGAAGACCTAAAGCAGTGTTTTAGTTTTACAATTTTGATTGATTTATAGGAGACGTGTATCTGATGTTAAGTTGGTGGATAGCCTTTTTTATTGCTAATACTATTGCATTTGTACCAGCCACACACACTTTAGGCACAGTAGTCAAGACCAGTTTGAGTTTGCCAAATAAACACGCTCGTCCTCTCCTCATGTGCTATCATAGCTGTTTATCCA
Source organism: Crenuchus spilurus (assembly GCA_036984385.1). Lineage (NCBI taxonomy): Eukaryota > Metazoa > Chordata > Actinopteri > Characiformes > Crenuchidae > Crenuchus > Crenuchus spilurus. The sequence continues at coordinate 20,877 of BRDA01053959.1, read as the reverse complement.
GTTCTTTTTCTTCTTCTATTGTTTAATGGGTAACGATAGCCTGCCTCAGCATCCTGTAATTGATCTGAAAGTGAACCATCCAAAAGTCTTTTTCACACTTCAAATTAACCAAACCACTGAAAAGTCTGAAGGTCTGGCAAAACAAGGACTGTTTCTCAAACCTCAAGTATGCAAGAACAAACTTGTGTACTTGACAAGTTCAAACTTGTAAAGATTGAACTTGCGGACTTGACAAGGACAAACTTCCCAAGTACGGGGGATTATTTTACATTTGGAATGCCAGCGTACTTGAAGACGTCACAGCCCAGCCTGCCCACAACCAGCCGACATAGACAGTTCAATATCTTTTTAATTCTGATTTGTGTATTCACTGAAAAAATATGAATTAAAATATGTATAACTTCTTTACATTTAATACAGCAAAATGTGTGTGTCTATATAAAAGCTATTGTTGTGTAATTTGACGTAGTATTATACAACAGACAATGCCTGCTTTTTGTGCAGTGTATGGGTGTTTGAATAGACACGACAGGGAGAAAGACCGGTTGTTTTATCTTCTGCTTAAAGTAATTAATCATGAAGGGCAACATCGCCAGATCAGACATCAAGCCAACAAGCTACGACAACATTTGTGCCTGCTCGGATCATCTTATTTGTAAATTTATACCTGTTTTAAATTATCTAATGCTACATTAAATTAATTTCATAACTTGTAACAGGAATCCTAGTATGTACACAGTACTGTAAGCCTATCAATCTGCCCTTCTGGAGAAGATTTCGAGTGTGTCATTGGCAGAGTTTCTAGTTCCAAGACTGTTAAAAAATATGTAACATGACATACAACAAGCACCACACAAAACATCATGGAAATGTCAATGATTGGTTGATTTATTAGCCTGTAATTACCTTACTGTCACCAGGTACTTGTTGATCATATATGTTCCTGTGTCTCGGACCATCCATTGATGAACTGGTCATAGGCATCAAGACATTTGTAGCTACGAAGTTGTTCTTTAGTGTACAGACTGGGCGAAAACACTACGTAGTGAATGATGTACATGTTAGTTATCTTCGGTAGAAGATCCAGATCAGCTGAACACAGCGAGATTTCATACGGATCCTGTCCCTTTATATGCTTAAATTTATCATCATACCGACTTCTTTCAGCAGCCTCGAAGTCATCCTTGTAGCTTCTTACAGTTTCAAAGATCGATTCGCCATTTTTTTGTGTGTTTTCTGTGTCGTTTTCTTTAACAAAAGTACTGGCTTCGTACTGGCCACTAGGCGAACTTGTCTACCAATATGGCGGACACCACAAATTACGTTTGGTATCGGACGCGCTCTATAGAGGAATGGTCGTATCTAATATATTCCAAAGCACACAGTGTACTCTTTACCATGTTTGTATAACTCCCGTTTCAGTAAAAAATACACATTTCAGAAAGCCAACAAAATAGATATTATCTTTAAATTCAGTTTTACACAAAATGTATTTGAGATAAAATGATGCATTAAAAAGAAATCATGTTGGTATCGTCTCCATTGCGAATTGCATTTTGGATATATTGCCGCATCAAGTCCACACAAGTCACCACCGATGCATACTCAATCGAAGGGGCGGATCAAGAACACATCCGGGTATTATCAGCGAACTTGCCTGTATGCGTACTTTGATTTGGAACCGTACTTGGGGTGAGCGTGATGACATTTCACAAGTTCACAAGCATACAAGTCCGCACAAGTACGCATATTGAGAAACAGTCCAGGTGTGAAAGCCACCTCTTTTTCTTTTACCCCAACAGTCCACTTCAGCAATGTGCAAAGGTTCAGGTCTCGGGAGGGTCTTTTCTTATTTATTCCTCATTTTTTGAACAGTGATTTGATATTGGGGCCATTAAAAGCTTAATATATAGCAGCTTTGGCCCATTTTTCAAGCAAAAGATGCAGATGAAAAAGAATAGTTTGCACTACTTCTGCCTGGCTATAAGTCTGAAAGGTTTCTATCCAATAGAAACTTTGGAAAAGCTCATCTGAACTGTTCTTACCCTAACATATCTGTTATTTTGCAATGTTTCTAATCTTGCAGAACATGGCCTTATGTTAACAAGCAGTCAGCTTGGGTTAAATAGTTTCTCTGCAGAACCAACAGAAAAGAGCATTTGCTCATACTCTAGCATGCCTCAGCTTGTCCCTTTGTCTAAAGTAATAACACAAACCAATCATGCACTCAAGTCTCATTGGGTGGAACAAAGCTTCACACGTTGGAGTGTCTTTTAGCACACTGAAGCCCTTTTGGAAAACATTGACTCATGGTAACATTCCAGGGCTTAAGCACACTTGTATGTGTTCTAGTGGGAGGACAAGACATGTAGTACCATGTGAGGAGCTAGAGGTAAAAATGTATGTTTTATTATTACTTACTATTGTATGTGTTTGTGTTGCTAAAAAGAATACATACTTATTGTCACTGTGGCTCATTCCTTAGTCTTGATTAGGTGCTAATTTGAAATCTGAGACTTTAGTGTTGATAGACAGTGAACTAGGACAAATGGTTGGTTTCCAAATGGTTAATGAGGCCATTAGAATTAGAATACAGCAGACTTCCTGAGAACAGCATGTATTGACTTTAAACAATGTCTAATTTAATATACCAAAGATATTTCACCAACTGTACATATTAGCAGTTCTGTAAATTTCTGATTGTGTTCTTGTGCAATGTGACATTAATTATGGCAGAACATCTACAAGTAATGTGTAATTTTCTGTGTTCATAGTTAATCCTTGTTGGTTCAGGGGGAAAATGCTAATTGCTGCAGTGCTGTGGTCCTTTGGGAAGTTGGCGAATATCGCTTGAGGCCTTGATGGCAGTCCCTTTGTGGTGTAGTTAGGTGGAAACTGACAGCTAACAACGAAAACAGACTTGTTATGATATGTCAATGGGGCCAGCAGGTTTGCTTCAAGCAAAGGAGGTTCTTTTAGCCTGTTTTTCCTGCTTTATACTTATTAGTGAAAATATATCAGCAGATTTTTTATGTTGGTGGTGATGTGCCACCACTGTATAATGTAAATATAGTAATTTGATTTGTTATGTTTTTCAGTGAGCCTACATGTCTTCAGAATCTTAAAAAGGGGGGATCTACAATACTTATCTTGGTGTTGATAAAGCTTCTTTATGTAAGGGATAATGGCTGCTGAGTTGTCCTGTTATACAACATTAATTGACAAGTTAGAGCCAAACAAATAAGTGAAAGCCAGTTTCCACATATGTAGTCCTTTTGTGGATGTGTATGTATACAAAGAAAACATGAGGAATAGTTTTTGTAATAGGCAGCACGGTGGCTTAGTGGTTTGCCTCTCAGCGTTGAGGTCTTGGGTTCGAGTCCCCATCTGAGCAGAGTTTCCATGTTCTCCCCTTGTCTGCGTGGGTTTCCTCCGGGGTCTCCGGTTTCCTCCCACAGTCCAAAAACATGGAGGTCAGGTGGATTGGTTACTCTAAATTGAGTGTGTATGTGTGTGTGCACCCAGTGATGGATTGCACCCTGTCCTGGGCTTAGTTGAATAGTGTAATGCCCTGCCCTCGCCCAGTGAGGGGGGTAGGGGACTAACTGCGACCCTGATAAGGATTAAGCGGGTGTGATAATGGATGAATGGATAGTTTTTCTAATTTGTTATTGGTGTCTGTTGAAGTAGACTACTCTCAAGTTGTGAACTGGATATATTTGAATTATTTTTCTGTTATGGTTACTATTCAAAGCTTGCACTCATATTTCCACACACACTTTTCCACCAACACAGAACCGGCACCGTTCTGGTTCACGAACTTAATTTTGAACCATTCGGCGCATTTCCACCAACAAAAATAGCGCCCCGAACCAGGAACGTTCGTTCGCAGTGTGAACCAAAAAATACTTGGTTTTTCAGTGCGAACCAAACGCGCCTGCGCACTCAACACAAGAAGATGGCGACTCGTAGTGTACAGTGGTCCATTGAAGAAACTCAGTTTTTGTTATCTATTTGGTGTTCTCTGGAATTTCAGGAGAAACTTGAGGGGAGTATTAGAAAAGAGAAACTCTACAGCGAACTGGTGGAGGATTTAGCTCGGGCAGCTTTTGTTCATTCAAGAGAGCAAGTGATAGATAAGCTAAATAAGCTAAAAAAGGACTACAGAGATTCTAAACAGGAGCTATCGCGCAGTGGAGTTGGACGAGGGAAGACAAGATTTGACTTTTGAAGTGAAACAAACATTTGTACCAAGAGCTCCGCCATCTTTGCTTATAATTCCGCTTTGTTGATGACATACACCGTGACGTATCCTCGGTTCAACTAAAACTAGTGGAAATGCGGGCTGGTTCACTACAAAGCATAGGTTCTCATAAGCCCGAACGGCACCAGTTCAAGAACCAGAGTTATTTTGGTGGAAAAGTGCTAATACAGTGACACATCAAAAAAAAAAAAAAAAAAGAGAGAAAAAGTTAATTATTCATTATTTAATTGAAAAAGGCAAATCAGTGTGATCAGTGTGGCTCATAGCTATTAAAAATAGAATCTCATATTATTTCAATATTTAATGTCAAATTTGAGTAAATTATCCAAACAATATCATTAAATCAACATATTTTTTTACCAGATCTACTTCAGAGGTGTCCTATAATATTATATATAATATTATATATAATAATTAATCAATTCGCTTGCTGCCCAATAACCATCCTGAATTTGTGTCTTGATTTGCTTACAGATGCACATCCCTGATAGAAAACACTCCTGATACACAATCAAGAAACTAAATTCCCATCATTCCACATCTGCTACATCTACAGTACAGCGGCATCATGGTTTTCCCTTTTCACCTGCATGAAGGCAGAAACTGTAACCAATTGAGCTGGAGGCTGATCCCAACCTAACCTGAATTCTTACTGGAAATAATTTGACAATATGCTAAAAAGACTTTTCATGATCTTGTACGAGTGTTGAGCTTGTCCTGGTTTTTGCACCATGTCCTCTCCTACTTTTATCCCAAATGTCCTGTGTGGCTTGCTGCTCTGGTGTGCTTTCCCTGTTTTATGCATTCTGGACTGCACTCCTCGTAAAAGCATTCCGTTTGAAAGTAAGTTATAATAATATGTTCTTGTCTTGTTCATTATTGGGTCATATTTTCTTTTTTTTGCCCATAAACTTTTATGTTGTGGCGGACTTTACTAATTGACACAATCTTCCCTCTCTACATGCAAGTTTAGAGTTATTTTCAAATGGTATTTGTGTGAAACAAATCTATTTTTTTTGTTGAAATAGTGATCAGTAATCACTTTCTTGGTGACGCATCTATAAAATTTGTTACGTTGTACCTAGTTTACATTTACCTACAACAGTGTATTCCAGCTTGATAGCATCATATTTTTAATCATGTTAAATGGCATCTCTAAGGAAATTTTAGTAGCCTAGTTTTAATAATCAACTGTGCTGCAATTTCACAATAAGATATCATTCTGTTGACATTCTTTAAAGGTTATACTAACCGAACAGTGTTTAAGGGTGCTTTCACACCTACATTGTTTGGTCCGGACTTTCAGACTTTTTGGTTTGGCCCGATCCTGCGAACCACGGTCCAGACCAAAATAGCAAAATTTGGTCCGACCAAAAGAGGTGGTCTAGGTCCGGATTTACTAAACCATGGTCCGGAACGGCATCAAAAATGAGCCGTGGTAGCACATGGAGCGAGGAGGAGATGAAAAGTTTAATATAATTTTGATCTGATGAACATTTATATATTGCAGCAGCAATATATAAAAGCGTCAAGTGCACATCCATCTATAAAGCAGTGTCGAGTGTAGGAAGCGATGATGTCAGCAGGTAAGGGCATCATACTAAAACTCTTTGGTGTGCTTGCAAAAATGCATTAAAAACAAACCTAAACGGACCAGTCATGAGGGATGCCCGCTGCACAACCACATAGTCAGCTGCTGTTAGATGCCCCTGCACAACCTAAAGATCCATTGTTTCAATGAAGGAAAAAGCACCCCAAATCATGGTTTCCCCCCCCCCACTGTGCCGTGTAGAAAACATCTCAGGTGGGATCTCCTTGTCATGCCAATAATGTTGGAAGCCTTCAGGACCATCAAGGTTAAATTTTTTCTCATCAGAGAAAACAACTTTCTTCACCTTTCAGTGTCCCATGTTTGGTGCTCCTTTGCAAAGTACAAATGGGCAGTTTTGTGGCGTTGAAGACGTGGCCTTTGAAGACATTTTTTGTTTCTGAAGTCCTTCCGTTGCAGATGCCGTCTGATGGTTATTGAGCTCCAGTCATTACCAGTAATGGCCTTAATTTGGGTAGAGGATCGTCCCGTGTCTTGAAGACAGCCAATCGGATCCTGCGGCTCAGCTCTGGTGAAATTTTTTTTGGGTCTATCACTAGACGTTTTTGTTCCATAACCCTCAGGATCATTTAAAAAATGTAAAATGACTGTCTTACTGCGTCCAACCTCAGCAGCGATGGCACATTGCGAGAGGCCTTGCTTATGCAGCTCAACAATCCTACCACGTTCAAAGTCTGTGAGTTTTTTGCTTTTGCCATCAGGAGGTCTTGACAGTGTAAATACTTGACAGAAAATGACATGGAATCCAAATTTTTGTGCAAATTTTGGCTTTTAAAGGCTATGGTCTAAAACGTTTGATCAGCTGAAAAAATATTTGAGTGAAAATGCAATTTTCAAAAAATTGGCTGCTTAAAACTTTTTGTTTCTTGCGCTGATTTCTTCTTTTAGCATCGTGAAGCTCTACTTAGAACCTTAAGATCCAATAGTGCAAAATGCAAATTCTTGCAATTTTTTAACTGGTCTTAAGATTTTGATCAGGAGTGTATGTTCTCTGAGCAAGAGTAGGTTAGTTTTATCCAGGTGTTCAGTTTTAACATGCAGGTGGGTTTAATGTTAACAGCTGTTCAGTTGAAATGTTTATATTTATATTTTAAAATGGTGATAATTATTCATTTTTGATTTTCTCCTTTTAGGTAGTCATTTTAAGTCTTTCAGAGAGGAGGGTATTTGGAATTACTCATCCATGCTGATGAGAGAGGATTTGGGTTTGCTAATACTGGGAGCCAGAGAAGCCATCTATGCACTAGATATCAACAACATCTCAATCTCCAAATCTAAGGTAAAATATCATATTCTCTGTTTGCAGCTAAATTAATAGTGTTCACTTGAGGCATTTAATTGCAACAGTTTTAATAACTGGACTGGGCTTAATTTATCAGGTAAGGTGGGAAGTCACACCAGAAAAACGGGAACAATGTACCTACAAAGGAAAGGATCCTGACGTGAGTTCACAATATGCAATTTTTCTTAATTATTACCACTGATATACTGATGTAGGGGAGAGGAGGAATGTATTTGGTTTTAGCTAAATATATCATTTAGATATTTTACTTACACCCTGAATGGGTTTACTTGTAACAGACTAAGGGGATCAGTTAGTTTCCAACATGCTGTTAGGGAAAATATCAAAATACCAATACCAAAATACCAAAATCAGCCTAAACACATACAAAAATATGAAATTTTACACAAAAAGATGTGGCAAATTTATAGCAATTACATGACCTGTAGCTACTCTTTTATAATGGAAAGAGTTACTTTCAGGGTGAATCTTTAGGGTTGCTTTGATACAGGTGCATCTAAAAAATTAGAAGATCATTGAAAAGTTAATCTATGTCAGTAATTCAGTTCAAAAAAGTGAAAGGCATATGGATTCATTACACACAGATTGTCTATTTCAAGTGTTTTTCTTTTAATGTTGATGATTATGGTTTACAGCCAATGAAAACCCAAAAGTCAGTTTCTCAAAGCATTAGAATATTAAATAAGACCAATTCAGAAAATGATTACGGTAATACATAAATGTTGTTCTGCTGAATAGTATGTACAGCCTATATACTCAGCACTTGGTCGGGGTTTCTTTTGCATGAATTACTGCATCAGTGCAGTGTGGCATGGAGGGGATCCGCCTGTGGCACTGTTAAGGCGGCCTTCAGCTCATCTGCATTGTTGGGTCTGGTGTCTCTCATCTTCCTCTTGACAATAGCTCATAGATGCTCTGTGGGGTTTAGCTCAGGTGAGATTAATGCCCAGCACAGTGATACTGTGGTTATTAAAGCAGGTGTTGGTATATAATCATCAACATTAAAATAAATAAACACTTGAAATAGACACTCAATGAATCTATATAATGAGTTTCACTTGTTGAATTGAATTACTGAAATAATTTGTCGATATTCACATTTTTTTAAATGCACCTGTAAGACATGACCAAAAGCACAGTGTGGTGTTGTATTTTACCTCATGTTAGTGTTTGCCCCAGTCTACCCTATAGTACTAATAAGTTTGCATCCACCATCCCTCTATATAATTATTTATTCTGGGATGGTGGTCATCTGCTCAACACAAAAATTTGAGCTGTATCCAGGATGCTTGTCATTTTAGAAATCCAGTGCTACCCAAAAGACCCAAAAATGGTTGGGCACATCTGGTTAAACTGTTTTCATAATTTTCAGTGTAGTTTAATATTGAACTTGGGTAGTTTTGTTAATAGAATAAAAAATGTGATTTAGATCTGTGTAGCTGCTTGTCTAATTAAATTACTCTTACAGATTGAATGTCGTAACTACATACGGACGCTGCACCAAATCAATGAAAATGTCATGTTTGTTTGTGGCACAAATGCTTTTAACCCCATCTGTGACAACATTGTAAGTATAACTTTTTAAAACTGTCTCTGTGCAATAATCATCTACCAAACTGGTCTCCATAGCAGGCGGAGTTATTGTGGTGTTACATGTGTTTTGTGTCATGCTTTTAAAAACAAGATAAGAGTGTTTGCTTTTCGTGTGAACAGGCTTATGTTGACGGACAGCTGAAACTGGAGGGAAAACAGGAGGAGGGGAAGGGGAAGTGTCCCTTTGATCCCTTTCAGAGGTATTCCTCCATCGTAATTGGTAGGTACTTCCTTATGTGTACATTTACATGTTTTTTTGTTTTCTTTTGGTATGCATCCTCTTTCCTCTTATTTTCAACATATTTTATGTCATTTGATCACTTCTATAAGTCAATTAATTTCATTTCATTTACCACTTAACCGCAAGTGGACTTGTTTACAGTTGACACGCTGCAAAAAAAAAAATCAATTTTAATAATTGTAGTAGACTAATCATTGACTTAATTTACTGTTGGAACAGGGTATACAGTATTTGTCAATATTAGATTGGTTGTTTATCACAAAAGCACAAGTTTATGTTCCAGTAAGGGGGGAAATGTGTGTTCCACAGGAGCAGAGGAGCTTTAAACAGCCTTCTGCCGTTTTCATTTGGGATGAAAATGAGCTACTGCTCCTGATCACATAACTCTTAAACGTTTGGTGATGTTAAAAAGTTTTTGACACTAATGAAAAATGATTTTGCTGTGAATGTTAATTACCTGCAACTTTAAAAACCCAAGGCCCAGTCTGTGATTTGAATGCATTTTGACATTGACATTTTCTTTAATTGGTTACATATAAAGAGATTGTTTATAGATGTTTGTTTTATGTGATACGCTGGCTGAGTCTGTCTTGTTTATTGTTCTCCCTCTTGTTAGATGGAGACTTGTATTCTGCTACTGTTTTTAATTTCCTGGGCTCTGAGCCAGTTATCCTCCACAGCTCTGTCCTAAGCTCTGAATTCAAAAGCTCCTGGCTTAATGGTAATACCAGTCTCATCTGCAGTGTTGAGTTATGATCTTATTATCTGTTAACAAAGGATCAGACATTCTCTATTCACCCTGTGTCCTTTAATTAGGATTAATATCAATGTTTTCTTCCTTCCCTAACAGAGCCCAAATTTGTCTACATGGATGTGGTCCCAGAGAGTGTGGACAGTCCTGAAGGGGATGATGACAAGATTTTCATATTCTTCAGTGAAAATGCAATAGAATATGATTTTTACAACAAGCTAATAGTCTCACGTGTAGCTCGGGTTTGCAAGGTAAGATTTCTGTTATGTTTGGTCCAGTTAACCCAGGGGTTCTCAACCTTTTGCAAGCTGTACCCCCACCAACGCTGTTTTAATGCAGTTCGGGCCCCCCTTTCTACACCCCCCCCCCCACCCCACCCCCCGAAAAATGCAGGCTAAATAGTAAGCTAACTGCATGCCTGGCAGTTAAAAATAACTATCTTGGGCTGGGTTCAGAATACTGCTCTGTTTTAATTAGTGGATTTGAAATGAAACTGTGTGTTTGATTTATTTGTGCTTTATAATCATCCATTCACTTACATTTCAAAGGGTGCGGGCATTTGCTGCATCTCCTTTGTACTAATTGTCAATGCTATATAAGTGTAATGTAGTTTTATTATTATTATTATTATTATTATTGTTATTATTAATGAGTCAAGGCATGTCCAACTATATCAGAGTGTCTGAAATACCCTCAGACTAGAGGGTTAAAGTGGTCACGTTATGAAAAAGATTTTCACATGCGTTTGGGTATCTGGAGTGTTTACCCACCCACAAACTGAAAAAATACAACCCAGTCAGTTTTTTGTGAACTGCCTCTTCAGGATCAGATTGTGCAATAGGTGACTTGGCCATGTCTCCTGAAAGCAGCAAGTTGTTGAGAGAGGTTGATGGAGCTATAGTAAGAATGGACAGGGAGAGGTGTTCATGAGAACAAAGCATTGAATAAGAGAAGTAAAACTTTTTTTTCCACGGTGGTTACATTCTGAACAAAAATAGCAGTAAGTCCTTTTTGTAACCCATTGAAAATATTCCTGTGTTTCTGCTTCATTGTGCATCACTGCTTTGCCGTCGGTCTTTCTGCTGAAAAGGGCAGCAGGGTGAGCAGAGCCTCATTTAAAAAAACTGGCACTACAGTCATTCATAAGAGAGCCTAATGGAGGGTGATCTACTTTAATGGTAGATTTTTAGGGTGATTTAATTTTTGAGGTATTTTGACAAAAATTGGACATTTCATTAAGACCCTCCATGCATCGGTGCTAACTTGTGGAAGAAGAGGAATATCTCCTTTTAATGTTGGGATTGTCATAACTATATAACATTAACATTACTTTCAAAGTAATGATTAGGAGTGAAATGATATTGAATTTCAATTCAGGTCACAATTACAATATTTACATTTAAAATATGAGTCTGGCACTGAATCACAGGGAATTGAACTCTGGTGTGCTGTGTGAAGTGAAGCATTGTAACAGTTGCTGTTTAACATTTCCTGTTTCTCTGTGTCCAAGAAAAGATGACAAACACAGCCAAAAGAAATCAGTGATAGTTTTTATTCTGTATTGAAGTTGTTACATCTTTTAAAATAATAATTCATACTATTTACTGTTTTTAAAATCACTATTATCACATTTTACATTCATTTACAGTTTTATTAATGCTTTAATATTTTAATTTATCACTCTTTCATGTCCGCATCATGTACTGCTCTGTATTGCAAAAATGGGATTTTATTTAACTGTGCAGGGTGATAAGGGTGGTCAGAGGACTTTGCAGAAAAAATGGACCTCTTTCCTGAAGGCCAGTCTGGACTGCCCTGTGCCTGGAGATATTCTCCCTTACGTTGTACAAGATGTCTTCTATGTCCAACATGACGACTGGAAGAAAAGTGTTTTTTATGCCATCTTCACCTCTCAGTCGTAAGTAAGGTTTTATTCAGCATTCCATACAGATGGACACTGGTCACCTGTTGCATAGCCTTAAGGCCTCTGCATACTTCTTGCGGAGACGATATTCACGTGGCTTTGGCGAACAATGTGACATAATTGCGGACCAAATGAACAACCGCGGATGGCATGCAGGGGCATCATTTGCTATGTCGTCCACCTGGAAGCTGGGCGAACTCCGCTTGTGATTGGTCATTAAAAAAGAGGCGTGCCATGAAAACAAACATGGATGATTTTGAAGAGCGACTGATGAACAGCAAAAACAGCTCTTCCTCTTCTAACGCTTGTTTATACACTATCAATATTTTGCATGTCGCCATACCAGAGCCAGTTTTTATTGTTTTATTTTTTTTACCACAAGCAGTTCTCTACTCTATCCAGACTGCAAAAGGTGATCACAGTTTTCAGTAGTCCTGAAACTTAGCTTCACAATTGTCACAGCACCACCGTTGTGAAGCAAACAAAGCTGTAGAAAGTATGCCAGCTCGAAAGCTCATGAAAGCGCATTCAGCTTCATGCAACACTCTCAAACTTTGTTTTGCTTGAAGTATGCAGAGGTCTTTAATGTCACTAATGTCTAATGTCCCTTAGAATAGGAATGACTCAAGTCAACTCTGTGCTTATATGACAAAGGAATGATTCTTTACACGTTTGCATTTAGGGCTTCAAATGACATGACTTCAGCAGTGTGTGCGTATTCTGTGCTGGACATAAATTGGGTTTTCGATCATGGAAAGTATAAAACACCAGTAACAGTAGAGGCCTCTCATGTGAAGTGGGTCATGTATAGTGGAGAACTTCCTGTCCCTCGACCAGGAGCGGTAAGTCGTTTGCAGATCATATACCAGAATGTCTATTATCGAAATGTGATCCAATGATTTGAATGTTGTGGAAGTTTATCATTAGTTAATAATTGGTAAAAAATGAGCTTGTTTTTTAAAGCCAAAATATTTTTTTTCATTGCACCACCACAGTAGAGATATGATGCACACAGCACCTACACACTCCAGAAAAATACAAACTGCTACCTTGATAAACAGCCACCTCAAGCAGCAACAGAAGTGAGAGACTGCTCTATAAAATCCTATAAATCCTAAAAACTTCATCAGGCTTTCATGGTGCATTGTTTCCTTAAGGACTGTAATGAGTTTTCAAAAAATACAATTTTCATGATGTATCTCATCTAAAATTATATTTTCACTATATTATATAGTGCAGTGGCGGATGCTCTAAGACTGCAAAGGAAGCTCAGCTTCCCCTAAAATGTCAAAAAATGTGATCAATAATATACTGTTGTGTGTACATATCATTGACTAAATATGCGCTACAACGCGCTCAACTTTTGTTCAGAATCAGCTTCTTATCACTGGTAACGACGCAGCTTTCTTCTCACTCATTCCTGCAGCTTCACAGTGCTTTAAACAGGGTGGACGCTTGGCGTCTGAAGACTTCAATGGTAAAGCAGAGCGTGCTGCGAAACGAGACGAGTCATTGGATAATCGCCGAGCTTTGTCCCACCCATCGGACGCTCAGCGTCTCTGGGGGTCTATGGGGCAGTGGGCTGGCCTCGGCTGGCCCGGACGCTCAGCTTCTGCATGATGCATGTGTGTTGTCATATAATAACTAGTGTAAAAAACTGTAAAATCCCCTTCGACTCGAAGGAAACGTCAGAATCTCGTAGGCGGTGACGTGATATATTATATCACTTTTATATTAAAATCTACTCTATGTAGTACTTTTAACATAAAAAACTTTTGAGTAATGTCAGGAATTCCT
>BRDA01053958.1:0-11988 GCA_036984385.1 Crenuchus spilurus | reverse complement strand
ACCTGCACTCTTAGTACCTACTTAACAACTACTGACTGTGAGAAAATTCCAAGAATTTCTGTGAGTAATTTCCTTAATAGATATATACTTTCAAATATAATAATGTGTTGTGTGTAGTGTACAGTTCTGGGAGATATCTTCTCATATGACATACGTAACATTTCTGCATATACAAAGCTGTACACAGGCATCCTGACAAATCCACATACAGCATTTACATGCACACTGATACTCTGACTTGTTAGACTGGATTAAAGTTATTACATTTCAAGAAATGCCAGGGAGAGAGAAAAAGAGAGAGGGAGTGACAGAGTGAGAGCACGAGAGCATGAGCAAAAGAGAGAGAGAGAGAGAGAGAGAGAAAGAGCGAGAGGATAGAGACAGAGTGAGACCATGAGAGCAAGAGAGAAAGAGAGAGGAGAGAAAGAGCATGAGAGAGAGAAAAAGAGAGCGTGAGAGAGACAGAGTGAGACAACGAGAGCAAGAGCAAGAGAGAGCGGGAAAGAGAGAGAGATGAGAGAAAGAGCAAGAGAGAGGATAAAAAGACAACAAAAAAGTGAGAGAGAGAGAGGAGGGAGAAAGAGAGGAGAGAGAGCATGAGAGAGAGAGAGACCACAAGAGCAAGAGAGAAGAGAGAGTGACAGAGTGAGACCACAAGAGCAAGAGCAGAAGACAGAGCAAGAGAGCGAGAACGAGAGAGAAATATCATGAGAAAGAGAAAGAGGGGATGAAAAGAAAGCAAAAAAGTGAGAGAGAGAGAGACCACGAGAGCAAGAGCAAGAGAGAAGAGAAAGAGAGCTCAAAAGAGAGACAGCAAAACAGCGAGAGAGAGAGAGAGAGAGAGAGAGAGGAGAGAGTGCGAGAAAGACAGAGCGAGAGAAAGAGTTTGTGAGAGAGCGTGTGTGAGAGAGAGAGAGCGCGAGTGCACTGGGGCCATATTACAGAAACATCCTAACTCTGACATCTTATATCTGTTTAGTCACCATGGCAGCTCGAGTTAGGACAACGTTTAGGAATAACAGAATCACATGTCCCACAGTTCATTATCATATTTTATCATCAATAAAAGCACTTACAGAAACATCCCAACTTGCCAAGATGTCCTACAAACTGTCAAAACTTTAGGGCAGCCCTTAGTAAAGCCTTCATCACCAACAGTTTAGCTTTCAGTGATAACCTACTATAATCATGTAAAACTGTCATATGAAGCAAAACTCCAACTCAGAAAGCAAACACTGCAATACACCCAGTGAAATAAGTCTACACACACACACACACACACACACACACACACACACAAACACACACAAAATATTATTTAAAAAATATTGTGAAAACGTGTGTTTATAATTTAATTCAAAAATGTGAACCACCATATTTTATATTCATTACACAAAGTGACATTCACATTTTTGTATTATTTTACTGTTGATACTGTTTGAATAGTAATTTATTCAAACTCCAAATGTAATATTTTATTTTAATACTCTGGGTTTCAGATTTTTATGATCTATAAGCCAAACTGATCAACAGTAAAACAAAAAAGCTTTAAAAATGTCACTGTACATAAAACAAATATAAAGTTTTTTATTAAATTATGAACACAAATTAACTTTTTTTTAAAAAATATTCTGTATTATAATTTTATGAGATGCACTAGTATATAGTCACAACTCACATACAGTGTATCACAAAAGTGAGTACACCCTCACATTTCTGCACATATGTAAGTTTATCTTTTCATGGGACAACACTGACAAAATGACACTTTGACACAATGAAAAGTCGTCTGTGTACAGCTTATATAACAGTGTACATTTATTCTTCCCTCAAAATAACTCAACATACAGCCATTAATGTCTAAACCACCAGCAACAAAAGTGAGTACACCCCTTAGTGAAAGTTCCTGAAGTGTCAATATTTTGTGTGGCCACCATTATTTTCCAGAACTGCCTTAACTCTCCTGGACATGGAGTTTACCAGAGCTTCACAGGTTGCCACTGGAATGTTTCACTCCTCCATGACAACATTATGGAGCTGGCGGATATTTGAGACTTTGCGCTCCTCCACCTTCCGCTTGAGGACGCCCCAAAGATGTTCTATTGGGTTAAGGTCTGGAGACATGCTTGGCCAGTCCATTATCTTTACCCTCAGCCTCTTCCATAAAGCAGTGGTCGTCTTAGAGGTGTGTTTGGGGTCATTATCATGCTGGAACACTGCCCTGCTGCCCAGTTTCTGGAGGGAGGGGATCAAGCTCTGCTTCATTATTTCACAGTACATATTGGAGTTCATGTGTCCCTCAATAAAATGCAACTCCCAACACCTGCTGCACTCATGCAGCCCCAGACCATGGCATTCCCACCACCATACTTGACTGTAGGCATGACACACTTATCTTTGTACTCCTCACCTGATTGCTGCCACACATGCTTGAGACCATCTGAACCAAACAAATGAATCTTGGTCTCATCAGACCACAGGACATGGTTCCAGTAATCCATGTCCTTTGTTGACATTTCTTGAGCAAACTGTTTGCGGGTTTTCTTGTGTACAGACTTCAGAAGACGCTTCCTTCTGGGGTGACAGCCATGCAGACCAATTTGATGGAGTGTGCGGTGTATGGTCTGAGCACTGACAGACTGACCCCCCACCTCTTCAATCTCTGCAGCAATGCTGACAGCACTCCTGTGTCTATCTTTCAAAGACAGCATTTGGATGTGACGTTGAGCACGTGCACTCAGCTTCTTTGGACGACCAACGCGAGGTCTGTTCTGAGTGGACCCTGTTCTTTTAAAATGCTGGATGATCTTGGCCACTGTGCTGCAGCTCAGTTTCAGGTTGTTGGCAATCTTCTTGTAGTGCAACAATTCGTCTTTTAAGATCCTCAAAAAGTTCTTTGTCATGAGGTGCCATGTTGGAACTTTCAGTGACCAGTATGAGAGTGTGAGAGCTGTACTACAAAATTGAACACACCTGCTCCCTATACACACCTAAGACCTAGTAACACTAACGAGTCACATGACATTTTGGAGGGAAAATGACAAGCAGGACATTTAGAGGTGTGATCTCTTAGGGGTGTACTCACTTTTGTTGCTGGAGGTTTAGACATTAACGGTTTTAGAACACCCCTATTTTTTCAGTTCTATATTGAAAATGATTGAGTTTAATGTCTCACTGACTCTGAAATGAAAGCTCAGGAGTTAAATAAGAAGAGGCATCATAGATGTTAAATTGGACATCATGGAATCAATTTATAGACTAAAATGTGTCTAAACTTTGGACACAAAGCAGCACCTTTGTCAGATATAACAGCTGAACACACTCCTGACATTCTGTCTACAATAGGCATCAAACATTCTTCAGACAGTTCTTCACTAATCTGCTGCAGAACGTCACATACATGTTGGCACTTGTAGGTTTGCTTTGCTTTTCACTTCATCCCAAATCAGCTGGATGGGGTTTAAGTCTGGAGACTGTGCTCCACTCCATGATTTCAAGCTGACCATCTTGTAGTTTTTTCCTGAGGTAGTTCTGGCAGAGCTTGGACTGATGTTTTGGGTCTTTATCTTGCTGTAGGATGAACTTCTGACACACTAGCAAGAATCCCTTCAGTAAGACGTTTGAGTTTTATCTCACGAGCTGCCCTTTTGCAAATTTTAACGTTAGATGTACCTGCTTTGCATTTAGAAATAAATCTTATTACTGCATGTCAGACGTAGAGATCTCTCATGATCAGGTGACTGAAGTTCTGGTTTACGTGAGGCTGAGTGATGTACTGCTTTCTCCATGTGTTTAATTTCTCCTGTTCTCTGTTGATTTACATGCTGAAAGGTATGCAGGCCAAGTGCATGTTGACAGGCTAAACAGTTTGACCTCTGAACACAGCTTGTGTAGGGTCAGAGTTCAAAAAGACGACGGATCAGCACTTTGGTTTGAAATGGGTCTGGTTTGCTTGCCTTGAACTGGCTGCTCCGTTTCCATGTCTGAGCGAAGGTCTGATTAGTCTAATTCAGAATAATCTAACATCGATATTCCTTTGGGATTTTTTTTCATTTGTGGCTAACACTCCACGCTCTGACAGTAATGAGAATGAGTTAGTGCTGAAGTTGTATAAATACCTACATATGTGATCCACATGGCTCCTGTGTTCATTATAGAAGTTATCGCTGCTCTCTGCCACTCACTGGGGTTGTCATTATCCATCAATGGCCCATGGGGCACCACTGTTATGCACATTTAACTCATTCGAGCAGTGAAACACACACACACACACACACACACACACACACTAGTGAACACACTAGGCTGTGAGAATTTGTGCCTGAAGCGGCAGCCTTTATCCACTGGCGCCCGGGGAGCAGTTAGGGGGTTAGGTGTCTTGCTCAAGGGCACTTCAGTCACGTCCTGTCTGGGGATCGAACCAGCGACCTTCTGGTCACAAGACCAGATCCTTACCACTAGACCATGACTGCCCCCAGTAAGCTCAGCAGACTAAGACGCTGACACTATGGCCAGAGGATCACGAGTTTGAATGCCGGTCATGCTGTTTGCCATCAACAGCCGGGGCCCAAGAGAGCAAAATTTGTCCGTGCTCTCTCTGGGCAGATAGATGCGCTCGCTCCCCATCACTTTCACACTACAATGTCTGCTGGCTCAGGCGTCTACTAATTGGTCCATTCAGAGCTGGGAATCTTGCACTTTCCTCCGAGTGTGTTAGGCTCCCCAGTGACGGTGTATCAGCGGTAGTTTGAAAAGAGGTGGTGGCTGCATCACACACATCAAAGGAGGCATGTGCTTGTATTCACCCTCCTAGAGTCAGGGACAGTGCAAAGTGATGGGAAGAGGCCTAATGGATGAGGCTAAGTGGCTACTACTACATTGGGTGGGGAATAATTGGCAAAAAAGTAAAATAAAGATGTTCTGTAAGCTGATTTGTAACCATGGCTCCCCTTTTGTGTGATGTCATACACACTGGTAGGGGGCATAGCTATATCCTCTTATTGCATAATAAGAGGAGTCCAATCCTGTCATAAAATATCTTGTTTTCAGACCCAAACGACCCAACTGACTGGGTTTTAATTTCTCAGTTTGTGGGTTGGTAGGCAACCCAAATATAGGTACTAAAAAAGTGATTTTTCCAAAATATATCCCCTTTAAAGCTCACCATGTTCTAAAAAGGCTAAAGGAGCTGAAGGACAGGGATCTGTGGCTTTATTTTAAGAGTCTATTCTGAGAAACATGAAGACCAAAAGCATGTGTGAGTCCACACGGTCAAGTCAAGCCTCTTCCCAAAGCTGTGCTGGATCACAGCAGCAATTAGACAGTGAAGGAATGAGGTTTCTCTCCTGAGACAGAACAAAAGATCAAAAGTCCTGCATGTCATGACAGCCGCAAAAGGAACACTCACTAAATAAGGCTTCAACAGCACATGCTAATTCAGTAAAAATACAGGACTGTCTATAAAAGGTTTCCTTTTTATTTCTATTTTTTTATTTCTTGTATGAAAGGTCAGAACTGGTGGATATATTTTCATACAGCAACACTCTCTCATATAGTGATCATGGTGACTGCAATGTAGGGGTGTCCCGATACAGCTTTTTCACTTCCGATACGGCAACCTTGAGGAATGGCTGATACCGATATCGTCCGATAACGATAAACACAAATGATACACTTTTATGACTTATTTTGTACTGTAAATTAAAAAAAAAAGTCTTGAACGAGTGATTTTTCAAACAGAAAACAATATTCAACAACAGCATGTATGAGAAAAACTGACCCATTTATTATTACCCAATGGGTAACATCAATTATAAACTTAAACAAGAATATTCAACTGAATAAAATTAAAATAAATAAATGAGAAGACCCTGAAAAATAACCCCAATAAATGCAACAAAATAAAATATACTTTTAAAGCGCAAAACAACAATGCAAGGTCACTTATTTTTTCTGTTCTTAGTCTTGACTAAAACAATAGTGTAAACATTAACATTTTCATGAGGTTTTACAACCACA
Source organism: Crenuchus spilurus (assembly GCA_036984385.1). Classification (NCBI taxonomy): domain Eukaryota; kingdom Metazoa; phylum Chordata; class Actinopteri; order Characiformes; family Crenuchidae; genus Crenuchus; species Crenuchus spilurus. The sequence continues at coordinate 5,970 of BRDA01053958.1, read as the reverse complement.
CTGGGACACATGTTCACTAAACTGCAGCACACATTCACAACTTTGTCAAGAAGTGTCATCTCATCCTCACATGTAAAAAAAACATTTGAAATTGAGAGTTTTTTGCTACTGACAGGAAAAGTTTAACATTGTTAAATAATGATAATAAAATTACAAAACAAGGACGTCCTGTGTAATATCAGACCTTTTCTGTGTCATTCTTCAAAAAGTCTTTGTCCAACTTTGTTTTATTCAGTTCTGACCTGAGCTCCCCGTTTTCCTGTAACAGACGGTTTATTTCTGCTGGATGCTGGCGAAGTTTATATCGGGACGTCTCACTGCAGATATCCAAGCCATTCGTCTCCTCTTTGTTAAGTCGGATACATTAGCTCCTTCGCGCTGTTTCTAAGCGGGAAAACAATGACAAGACAGTCCGTTTTCTATCTTTTTTACCTTGCCGGTCGTGTGAGCGAACATTACATCCGATAACGCAGCAGGTTAGCTTGTTTTTTCAGCACTAATGTTTGGCCTTTCAAAATGGCGCTCGTATCCCATCAGCCACTGTGTTTGTAACCACGCCCAAAATAATGACATCACGTTCCAAAGCTCAATAGGAGCCTCACAGAGGTAGCTCTCCGTTTCAGTGATAGCCCGTGGGGTGATCTGCTCACAAGGACCTGCTGCTGTGCTGCTCTCCTCCAGTATCTAATCGAAGATACATCGTTATAGATTTTGCGCTCGGCTGTAACGTCTTTTTCAGATTTGACCGAAAAATACTGCCACGCTGCCGACATCGCTGCTCTTTTTGGCTGCTTTCACGTTAGCCTGCTGTTGTTGTGATCACGTGGGGTCTGCATGCTGGATCCATTCGCGGCTGGATATAAAAGCTGGAGTGGAGTAAGCGGACTACTGGATTGAACTGCTTATATCGGAGCGCTTTTATCGGAGATTTTTTATGCTGGCCGATAAAATCCGATAATGTTTTTTATGGCTGTTATCGGACCTGTATCCGATATCAATATCGGATCGGGACACCCCTACTGCAATGCTAGTGCATTAAAAACATAAAAACTGAAAACAACAGAAAAATAGGTATAAAGGTCATTATTAGCAAACTACAACAGGCATCATGGCAGGTATGTACTCACAGATGCACAGGTGTGTAAGTGCTGAGCTTTCTTGCTGTAATGTTTATCAGGAAACCTAATGTTCATGTTATTATTGTGAAACTTCCCATCACAGCCTCGTCTCCATCTCAGTCTCATGTCCACGTGCTGTTTTGTTTACGTTTACATCATGTCTCCGCCCATGTCTAGCCCAATCATGTCCAGTCATTGTGTTCACCTGTGTCTCGTGATTACAGAGCCCTAGTTCCCCATCTCTTGTGATTATGATTGGCTTAAATGTCCCCTCATGTCCCACAGTCCGCGTCGGTCAATATAGTCTTCATGTTATGTCAAGTTGATTCAGAGCCACAGTTTTTGTTTAATGTCATAGCCAAGAGCCTTTGTTTTTGTAAAAATGAAGACATTTTGTGGATGCCTGCATGTGCTCCTCTTAAAGCTGTATATATACACATACATACGGGACTAAACAGCAATGTAGCCTCAAGAAAACCATTAACAGTGAGGCTAAGTGGCAAAAACAGCTTCAATTTGCTAGGGAGCCTAACGATTGGACTCTGGAGCAATGGAAGAAGGGTATGTGGTTTGATGAGTCCAGATTTACCCTGTTCCAGTGCATCAGGGTAAGAAGAGAGGCGGCTGAAGTGATGCACCCATCATGTTTAGTGCCTACCGTACAAGCCTGTGGGGGCAGTGTTATGATCTGGGGTTGCTGCAGTTGGTCTAGTTTCAGCGATGTTATGAGCCCAAAAAATGAGGTCAGCTGACTACAAATACTGAACAACCAGGTTATTCCATCAGTGGATCTGTTCTTCCCTATGGGCATATTCAAAAATGACAATACCCGGATTCATCGGCTCAAATTGTGAAAGAGTGGCTCAGGGAGCATGAGACATCTTTCACACATGGATTGGCCACCACAGAGTCCAGACCTGAACCCCACTGAGAATCTTTGGGATGTGCTGGAGAAGACTGGGCAGTGGTATAAGCTCAATACACAATACCACAGCTCACAGATAAATGTAATAAAATGTAATAAAACAGTGATAAATAATGAGAAACAGTAGATTCGTTGCCAGGATTAAGATATTTTCAGTTGCCATGATATCATTGTAGCACTTTTCCTTTTAAACACTGATGTATGAAGCAAATATAGAAGGTCTTTGACTCAACGGTGAGACATTCTGTGCTACACGACGAGACAGAGTACACACACTGCACGCCTGTTCAAACTGACACACACACACACACACCAACGGCATCATCACAGTCTGGGAAACATGCACATATCTCACATATTTACATTCTTTTCCTCTTCCAGTTCTTTTGAGCGTCAGATGTGAAAAGGCTGGATGAGTCTCTTATGTCAACACAGCCTCCAGAACTGGACACTGGCCCTGCCTCTTGACCCTCTTTAGTGCTGGAGGAATGTGGTTGCTTTGGACTGATTTACTGACCAGAGAACACAACACACACACACACACACACACACACTCATATTCATGTCCTATTTATCTTATGCCAGCTAGATATAGTGGGCTAGATTCATAAAACTAAACTCTTATTTATGAAGCCACCATCATGGTGGATCAGCGTGTTGGCCTCACTTTACCTCTGGCGTTTTGTTTTTTATACGTAGCCTACGCATAAGCCAATTAATCATTATGCTAATGAGCTCATTCAAATGACTTACCAATGCTCATGTCAACACATTTGAGTTTTAAAATAAATAACGTATTGAAAACAAGCAGCCTCGTCACCAATAATACAGCAAAGAATGTTAAATATGCTTGAAATCAGCAGAAAAGACATTTTGCTGTGTTTCATTAGACAAACTCTAGTAAATAACAGCAGAATGCAAATGGAAAAGTGGTTCACTGTCTGTTTTCTTTGCTCACCAATCAAATCAATGGGGGCAAAGCTTTAGGGACAGTCACGAAAAAGAAAGTCAAAGTTAGAGCATCCAAAAGTTCTGTTTTTCCACCCAGACCCTCAAATACCAGCCTGAGTCTCGTATAAAAGTGTAAGTGATTCAGTCTGTCTAATACATCTTAAAAGGGGCTAAGATGCTAACACTATGACCAGAGGATCTGAATCCCGGTCAGGCTGTTTGCATCAACAGCCGGGGCCCAAGAGAGCAAAATTGGCAGTGCTCTCTCTGAGCAGGTAGATGGCGCTCTTTCTCCCCATCACTCACACATTGTAATGTCCGCTGGCTCAGGCGTCTACTGATTGGTCCATTCAAAGCTGGGAATCCTGCGCTTTCCTCCGAGCGTGTTAGGCTCCCCAGTGACGGAGTATCAGCGGTAGTTAGAAAAGAGGTGGTGGCTGTATCACACGCAACGGAGGAGGCTTGTGCTTGTCTTCACCCTCCTAGAGTCAGGGACCGTGCAAAGTGATGGAGAGAGCCCCCTAGTGGATGGGTTAATTGGCTACTACTACATTGGGAAGGGGAGAAAAATTGTAAAAAAAAAAATGAGCAGGGATGAAGATACACACCTGTCTCAGCCTCAGTACAACAACAAGCAGAACATGAGCTGCTTACAACACCCACACACACACACACACACACACACACACACACACACCCTGCTGCAAATCCAAGCTGCAGTGTCTACCTACAGCAGAAACATTTCAGGCATGTAAAGGAACTCAACAAAGTCCATATTAGGAATAAACTCTGATACTGAGACAAAGCCAACATCTAAAAAGTCAACCTTCCTGCTAACCTGAGATACTCTCCTGAACTCAGTCCAACCTTACTGTCATTACACATGCAAAGGTTTGGAAACTCCTGGCAATATGACATTTGGTTGATTTGTGAAGAAACACTAAAGGAACAAATGTGAATAACTTCTGCACATTCTAGTGCAGTCTCTGTTCAGAGAAAGTGTTTTAGGACATCTTTCTAGCCCTGAGAGGAATGTGGTGAGTAATTACAAATATAAACAGTCCAGCGTGCAGCGCAGGATGTGAGCTACAATGTCAATGTGTCAAAAACCATCACACAACAGCAAATTCAAACACCACACAATCAGCTTCCAGTGTAAACAGGCCAAAGCAGAGACAGTAAGAGTGGAAGAGCAGACTCACCTGTGACATGATTACACACACACATCCTTCAGCAAAGATCCACAGAGATCACACACACACAGAAAACTGAGCATACGCTCACTACAGACCTCCTCATACACTGCCAGAGAGAGAGAGAGAGAGAGAGAGAGAGAGAGAGAGAGAGAGAGAGAGAGAGAGATGGTGCATACTGAAAGGGGGGGGTGAAATACAGAAGAAAAGAGTGAAAAAGAGGAGGAGATGAATAAAAGACAGAGAAAGGAGTGTGTGAAAGAGAGAGAAAAAATAGAGAAAGAAAGAAAAAGAGAGAAAGAGAAAGAAAGAAAGAAAGAAAGAAAGAAAGAAGGAAAGAAAGAAAGAAAGAAAGAAAGAAAGAGAGGAAAAAAAGAGAAAGAAAGAAAGACAGAAAGAGAAAGAGCAAAACAGAGAAAAAGAAAAAAGAGAGAGAAAGGAAGAGAACAAGAAAGAGAAAAAAAGAAAAAGAGAGAGAGCAAGAGAGAAAGAAAAGAGAGAAAGAAAGAGAAAGAAAGAAAGAAAGAGAGAAAGAAAGTTAAGAGAAAGGAGTGAGTGAGTTTACATTAACTTTAATACTTTAACTTTAAAAAAGTTTAAAACTTTTAAAAAGAAAGAGCAAGAGAAAGAGAAAAAAGAGACGGAGAAAAAGAAAAAAGAAAGAAAGAAAGAGAGCCAGAGAGAAAGAAAAAAGAAAGAGAGAGAAAGAGATAGAAAGAGAAAGAAAGAAAAAGAGAGGAAAAAAAGAGAGAAAGAAAGAGCAAAAGAGAGAAAGGAAGAGAAAAAAAGGTAGAGAGCAAGAAAGAAAGAAAGAAAGAGAGAAAGAAAGTTAAGAGAAAGGAGTGAGTGAGTTTACATTAACTTTAATACTTTAACTTTAAAAAAAGATAAAACTTTTAAAAAGAAAGAGCAAGAGAAAGAAAAGAGACGGAGAAAAAGAAAGAAAGAAAGAAAGAGAGCCAGAGAGAAAGAAAAAAGAAAGAGAGAAAAAGAAAAAAAGAAAGAGAGAGAGAACGAAAAAAGAAAGAGAGAAGGAAAGAATGGCAGTATTTTGGTTAACTGGAGGTCGTGAGATGTGCTGATCATCAGTGGAGCTGCTGGTGAGACCTGCAGGTTAGTGAAAGTCTAAACCTGCTTTAACCCTAAAGTCTGTACAACACTCTCAGATCTCTTTACAATGACCGTTCCTTTCTCACACACATCTTTCACACTTTTAAATGATGTGCACGCTCTCCACGTTTTAAAAAAGTTATTCAAACAGACATTTACACAACAGGAAGGTCTATAATACGTGAATAGTTTAGTTAAATGTGTACATGGTGTAAAAACACTGCCACAGTGTACAACGCAGATGTCCTCTCACGGACAGCTCAGTCCAAAACGCTCATGTGTTTTACCGCTCCAGACCAGAGACTGAAAAAAGCTCCGCCTCCACTTGGAGAAAACTAAAAGCATCGTTTGGTTCTGGGACAGAACAGAAGAAAAACCACAAACAAGAGATGTGATGTGGCTGTAGAGGGGATACTTTTTCGGTCAAAGTCAATTCACTCAAACTCAGCGTCCAGTTCCCAGGAGACAACACAAGCCAAAGCGGGAAGCCATTCTGGACCTGTTCCGACTGTAAGGAGAGATCAAGCACACTTAAAATAAAGGTACGAGAAGGGGAAGCAATGCCACCGGAGAACCACTTTCAGTTCCCAAAAGAACCTTTTCTATCCACATTTCTCAGAACCATTTTTCCCTAAAACTGTATATATTTAGAAATGAACCAAGTATACCTCTC